>CAUYRH010008273.1:0-69998 GCA_963574655.1 Perodicticus potto
TCACCTTTCACCACTAACGAAAATAGACTCACAATGGATTAAAGATTTAAACTTAAGACATGAAACTATAAAAATACTAGAAGAAAATGCGGGGAACACTCTTGAAAGCATCGGCCTGGGCGAATACTTCATGAGGAGGCCGACAAAGGCTTAATAACCAGAATACACAGAGAATTCCAACGTATTTACAAGAAAAGAACAAGAGATCCCATCTCAGGATGGGCAAAAGATCTGAAAAGAAACTTCTCTAAAGAAGACAGGCGCACGGCCTTCAGATACATGAAGAATTGCTCATTATCCTTAATCATCAGAGAAATGCAAATCAAGACCACCTTGAGATATCACCTAACGCCGGTGAGATTAGCCCACATGATGAAATCCCAATTCCAGATTCTTAACTACCGCACCCAACTTCCCACACAGATGCTGGAAGATGCCAAGTCCTGATCACTCTGACCCACACCCAGGACCCAGCCCTCCCTGAAGCCAGTGATGAGAGATGCCTTTCTCTCACTTGTGTTTGTAGAGTACTGACCTACAGAATGCCAGTCGCAACTCAAATAAAGACTTTATATAAACTACTCTCTGTAGCTGGGACCAAGGGGTAGGAGTACAGACAAGTAAGAAAGGGAAGATTCTCACCATCTGGAGGTGCTGAGTAGAGTTGGGCTACTCACTATGAGGCCTGGGCCCCTGGAAGGGTGTGTTATTTCTCTCTTGCTGCATAATGAATTATCATTCTCACTTAGCTGCTTACAACAACCTGAAGCTGCCATCCTGGGCAGGAAGGGAGAGGCAGGCATGGGGGGATAGTGTTCAGAGAAAAGAAACAAGGGAGGAAAGGAGAAAAGAGGTTGGTACCTGTGAAAAGAGGAGAAGGAACAGAGAGCCTGGAACTGCCTCCTGCCTCTTAAAGGAAACCCCCTGCCCCTCCAGGACCCAAATTCCAGCCCTAGTGCTGTTACTGGTCCCCTGGCTCAACACTTGAAGGGGTCATATAACCCAGGCCTGGCTAATCTGCATAGTCCCTCCTACTGGCCAGTGATTGGCTCACATTTGGTCATGTGATCCAAATACTCAAATAACCACCAACATGGGAATTCATGCTTGTGCTACAGAGGGAGGGGAGAATCTTTATTCCCCCCTTAGCTCTGTAAGTAAGGATGTAACCCTTGAGGTGTATGTGTCCATCTTACCATCCGTCTAAGAATGTAGTCAACACAGAAGAAGGTAGAGCTGAGATGGAGAGAGAGAATACTGATGACATCATGGAGCCCCTGGATCTAGCAACACCAGAAGCTTGTATAGCATTGCAGTTTTCAAAACAGTGGGCTAATAATACCCTTTTCTGATTAAGCCAGTTGGTGTTGGGGTTTTGGTTACTTCTTGCCAACAAAATATAGAGAGAGTCATGACTGAAAAGAGGAAATGGATGCCAAAAACATTTGGACCATGCCCTGTAGGTAGCCAATGAGCAGGACTGGTGAGACAGATGAGCCTGCAAAATGAAAACTGGGTCCATGCCAGGTGGGTCCATTTGACAACCTCTCCTTTTCATTCTGCCCAAAACCCAACCTGACTTGTGATCTCTGCTGGTGAAAGAAAGAAGTAGGAGGAAACACAGGGAGGGAGCCCTGCAATGAAAAAGTTTGGAAATTGTTCCAGCACATAATGAATTGACTAACAACTGCTTCTCCCCTGGAAGTCATCTAATGAAATTATTAGACCATCCATTTACTGCTGCGAGGGCCAACGTGCTCTCCAACACAATCAACCATGACAACAGAGCCAGCATTTCACTCATGATATATTTTAAACATCTTCTTAAAAGGCCTTTCTTTATTTGCTTATGACGGTCATGCAAGTTTGGGGATCAAATGGCAGGAGGTTCTAGAAATAGTTTGCACTAACATAAAGGCCGTTGCTGCTCAGAGAGAAAGAATCGCAGCTCATCAAAGCCAGTTTGGGCTTTCTGGGCCTAAGCAGATGGCCTCCTGAGTGTCTCTGCTGTATATTCAACACCTCTTTGCTTAGGGACCAGAATCACCCTCATGTTTTGTGCTTGGGGTACAGTGAGGGAGAAGAGCAAGAAAGGAATGAGAAAGCTGGTGAGTTAAGGCCAAGTCCCTCTCCACCCACCCACCCCAAACCAGACCCATCCCTGCGGCCCCTACCAAGCCCAGTAAAAGGAACTGTCCTCAGTGAGACCCTATAAATGCTCATCCGATGATGTCAGTGCTGGACTCAAAATCCTCCCTGGCTTCTGGGCACCCTTAGAATATGATCCCCACATGGCATTGTGCCCCCACCTGCCTCTCCTGCTCTCTGGCCCCTGCGTTCTCAAAAGAGCCTTTTTTGTTCCTCTAGGTCAGTTCCTTCCCTCCTCAGGACCCCTACCTGCCTGGTTGTCCTACAGTCTTCCTGTGGTGGTGTCATACCTCTCAGGCTATGTCACCTGAGCCCCCCTACCTCCTCTGAGAAGGAGCCTTATGTCCCATGAGACATTCTTATTTCCTGTCACCCATCTGTCTGCCTCCATGAGACCCGCCCCACATAGTACAAGGAGCTCACCTATCCTGGTGACCACTGTCCCCCTGCAAACACAGATCGGTTGGACACCAGTTAGTAGCTGCCCTCTGGTTCTGCAAGACACTCAAGAAAATCCACTTCATTGGGACACAGAAGGAGCTGTCTTCAAACTGGAAACCACTGAGGATATAGGCTGAAGTCACACAGCTGTGAGCTGGAGAACCAGGTTATGACGCTCTCACAGCTCTGTTCCTGTGGGTTTTGATAGGTGCGCAATCTGGACTTTCAGGGCACATGGATGCACACACACTCGTACACACATTGACACATACACATCTATGTTCACGCATACACACGCATTCACACGATATACGCATTCATATACACACACAAATGTGCACACTCATACACATACACGTTAACACATACATTCACACATTCCTAGACATATTCATACACACATACAAAGTGTTATGAAAACTGACAAGTTGGTCCCACAAACCTCACAGTTCACACTTCAAAACAGAGACTCAAATACCAGCAGCATCACTTGGTATGCCCTGCCAGCCTGATTCTCCAGCTCCAGGTCAGCAGGGCCCAGCAGGGGAGACCCCATCCCAGCTGGGACAAAACCACAGCCAGGCTCCCTCAGCCCTATGGGAGGAAAATGAACTGGCTCCTCACTGCTGCTGTCCCCACCCATCCTGGTCACAGAGCCAGCCCCACCCACCACCGGGGCTCTGGGAGGGCATGGGCCTCATGTATAGCTGAGTGCAGTACTATGACAACATTATGGTCTATGGGACATAGGTTAGAGTCAGGCCACCTCCTCCATCCCCCTTCCCTGTGGGAACCATGGAAAATACCTTCACACCAGGGGATGGTACAGCAACCAGATGGGAGTAGCACAGTCCTTGGGTGACCTTGTGAAACAAAGCTACCTACACCTCTGCTCCCACTGGCTCACCCATTTACCTTGGGGCTGTTACAAAAAATTATCCAATGTACTCAGCCCTACTATGAAGCTAATTTATAGCTTTCATATGAAGGCTATAACCCAATTATAGCACAAGAATACGGGGAAAGGGGCAAGGGAGGGGAGGAGTGGGGAGAGGTTGAGTGGAAGGAGGGTAATTGGTGGGACCACACCTACGGTGCATCTTAGAAGGGTACAGGGGAAACTTACCATATGCAGAATATAAATGTCTTCATACAGAATACAATAACTAAGAAAATGCCATGAAGGCTATGTTAAACAGTTTGATGAAAATATTTCAGATTGTATATGAAACCAGCACATTGTACCCCTTGATTGCACTAATGTACACAGCTGTGATTTAATAAAAAAAAGAAAAGAAAAGAGAAGAAAAGAAAACAACCCAGATCGAGCCAGATTTAGGGGTACCTGTCAGGCTGTAGCTGGGCCCTCAAATGGATTTTTGTCCCCCTCGAGACCTTCACTCAGACATTTGAAGACCCAAAGGGACCAGCTCATCTGCTCACCTGCAGCCTCAGCAACGAGGTCAGGAAAATGCCTTTCCCATGCGCAGGTGGGCTTCAAGCCACCTGCCTGGGAAACAGATACGTCACCCCACCTGGGACCTGTCCCCAAGGTCTCAGAATGCAGCATGGGGGACAAGAGGGCAAATCCCTACAGCTGGAGTTGAGGAGGGTCTGCCCAGGCAAGGGGGTGGGCTAGGCACTGGAAAAGCCTGGAGGACCCCCTAGCCTGAGAAGGCTCCCGGGGGTGGGAAGGAATGACCCAGGAAGGACCAGCTGCTCAGAGGGCTGAGTCTGGGCAGCCCCAGCCAGGCCAAGTGGCAGATCCTAATCCCTCGGGAGATGCTGACGGGACAGGCCCGGTGGGAGCCGGAAGATGGCAGGAGGCATGGTGCAGCTCGAGGCCATCTCAGAGAGGAAAAGGCAGCTGGCCAGCAGGTGGTAGGGTTTTGAGAGTGATGCTTAGTCCAAGGAACGTCAAAGGCAGGCTCAGCACCGCGTGCACCAAGCGCCTGTTGTTCCTCACCATCTGTCTCTCATTAATGAAGTTGTCCAGCACGGCTTATTAATAAGGACGCGTGGGCTTAGTCAGCCTGGGCCGTTCTGCTGCAACTAAAGGCTATGCTGATTAAGCCATAATGACTCCTCATGCACTGTCAATACCAAGGGGATCTCAAGCACTGAGCAGCCAGCGAGGGCCTGGGAGGCCGCAGGTGGGATTTGAATCCTAGAAGGCGAGGTCTGCAGGTTGGTCACGTGAGAGGACAAGCCCAGCCCAAGGGCCGCCAACAACCATGGTGCCCTAGTGTTCCAGCCTTCCTGCTCGGGACTCGGGACTCATACCTTCCCAAGGAAGGCCTCCCCTTCTTGCTCAGCAACGGAACCCTAACTTTGAGGTCTGCAGAACCACAGCCCCCAGAGATGCCCAGATCCTCACCTCAGACGCCTTGAGTGTTAGTTTACGTGGTGCTCAGGTTCAGTTGTGGTTTGTCCCCCCCACACTTGGGGTGACATTTGATCCCCAATGTGGTATTTGGGAGGCAGGAACTAGTGGGAGGTGTCTGAGTCACGGGATGGATCCCTCAGGAACAGATTAATGCCCCTGGTGGTTGGGAATGGATTAGCTCCTATGAACCCAGCTGCTAAAGAGTCTGGCGTCCTCACCATGTGATCCCTGTACAAGCCAGCTCTACTTTCTGCCTGACAGCAGCAGGCCCTCACCAGACACAGCTGCCCAATCATGAATTCTTCCAACAGGTGTCACAAGCCAAATAAACCTATTTTCCTTATAAATTCCTCAGCCTCAGGTATTATTATAGCAAATAACACTGACAGAGACACATGGAAGGGGGTGGCGGTTAAGGCTGCTACAGTGGGAAAATCATGTTGGGTGACTCAAGCAGCCCATGGTTAGCCACAGTCTAACCCTTACACTTAGAGAGGGAGCTGAGAGCGTCAGTGTCAAGAGTGCAGCAGGAGGAAGCAGGTGCAACCAGCCACTGCTGAGAACAGCGGAGATGTGTCTTCTCCCCTGGGGGTTCCAGAAGGAACACGGGCCTGCTGACATCCAACTTCTGACTCCAGAAATATAACAAACTTAGGCTGTTTAAGCCACTGAGTGTGTAATAATTTGTTACCACCACCATAGGAAACAAAGAGAAAAATATAATAAGCCCTTTCCAAAATACTCAGATCCCCAGTTGCCCTTGCAGCAAGGGCCCATGTGCCCCCACACTGACTGGTGAGGCACAGCAGATGTGGGTCTTCAGAAAAGTCATCATCTTGCCAATAAAAAGGGACAGACCCCAGAGGTACAGGCTTCTGCCTTTAACTTAACCCTCTTATCACTGCCTCCTTCTTCCCGCCTGGAGGTGGGGCAGCCACCTACTGAGGAGCAGAAGACAGGAACTAGGGACCGCTGCGTCATGGGGTTACCACTCAGCCCGGGAAGAACAGCCTGCCTCCGACTTCCAGTGACATAAAGACCTCAACCCCCTCTGAGCTAAGCCTAGATTCTCCAGCATAAAGCCAAGCACAACCCAAGTGACATATAGCTCTTGTGATGACAAGTGCTGACATCCAGAAATCCAGTGGGCTTTGGGACGTGGGGCAGCCGTGGTGCTGTCTGCACACTGAGCAGCATCCTTGGCCAGTCAGTCACGGGGGACTTTGGCTAAATACCAGGGGCCCAGAAAATGCCCCCACAAATTATGCCCAAACAACTCCAGGGAAGAGGTGTGGGCTGGTGCTTTGGTACAAGCAGCCTCACACACACAGATGCAGTCACCCTCTTGGGAGAAAACACGCATGTATGCACTGATGGCTGTACACATACACCTCTATGTTTATTTATTGCATAAAATTCCTCATAGCACCTTCCCCCTATATTTTTATTATCCAGAAGAAAAAGGATTCAGGAAAGTATTTCACTGTGCTCAGTTTTAAAAAAATACAAAAATGAACATCAGGATTACTGACACATGTGCTAACGGTCCATACGAACCACCTGATTGTCGAAGCCTGTGACTGCATGTGTAAGGGCTGATGACACAGTTTCAACATGTACACACCAAGAACTCTCAGGCAGAGGCAGTGCAGAGATTCCACTCCTCCTGAGGCCAGGCAGCTCTGTCTCCAGAGGACCCTCGTGAGCGCACTGCCTGGGCAGGCTCTACTAAGAACACAGAGTGGACACCTGCTGCATCATAGGCCACACACCAGATACTCGGCATTAAATACATGTAAATGCAAAGTCTGTGCAATAAAGAGATCCTATTATAGAGTGAAAAGAAGACCTTCTTGCTGACTGAGAGGTGCTCTTTGGCTGGAGTGTGACACACAGTCCTCCTGGAAACCATGTTCTGCCCATGAGACAGAAAACGTGTGAGCGGCCAGCACAGGCCTGATGGCCAGCCAGGAAACTATGTGTCAAGTTGTGCTGGAGGGTCCCTCGTAACAGCTAAATCTCAGCAGCGGATGGCTGGCCCTGAGGAGAAACAGGTGCCAAGGGAAGAAATGGGTTTGCACCTTTACGGAGTGAAATGGAACAACGGGGGCAGGAGGTGGAGGGCAAGAGCACGGCTTAGGAGTGTATGCCTGTCACAGGAGCACCAGTCACACTATGCCCCTCTTCACCGTGTGTGCAAAGACGTCTACACACGCTGTCACCGCGATGCCACGAGTGCAACCCAGACACTCCCTGTGGTCTCTGAAGTCCAGAGTCCAGCTCAAGCATGCAGAAGACCCAGGCACCCCCGGATTTAACTACCAAACAGAACCTATTCCCCCACCCCAAAATACAGAGCGCTTGGCACAGGCATCCTTTTGAAACAGCTGTAGATTTCCAAGTAATGCCTCGAGAGTACAGGAGTCATAGTGCACGTGTGCCGCTGAGTGCCGTGCCGGCCGTCAGAAGTCCTGCAGCTCAGGGATGTCCTGGTACAGATCCAGTGCCTCGGGGTTAGAGAAGGCCCCTCGGTGCTCCACGGCTTTGCCAACAATGATCTGCCTCACAGCCACTTCTACTTTCTTGCCATTAAGCGTATACTGTGAGGGAAAGGCAAAAGAAACAAACAAAAAGAACATTTAAACCTGAAGGGAAAATGGCCCCTCAGCTCTCATCCAAACCCAAAGGCCCCATCTCAACCTGGAGCACCAACAGCAGATGAGTCTCAGCTCCAAAGGTCCCCTGTCCCTAGAAGGTCTGAAAACAGACACCAAAGTGCCTGGAAAAACAACTGTCCCCTCTTTGGGGGAGAAAAGTGTGCTGTGAAAGGCAATTTCAAGGCCAGAACCAACTCTCTACAACCTTTCTATGCTGCCCCCAGGGGGGTCGTTCAGAACATGAGGCCATCACAAAACTATCGTGAGGTCAGTATGAGCAATGAATTCTTGTAATGTTGCACATTTGATCAGAATCCAGCTGTGTGTGTCACACCCAAGCCAGACCCCCCCCCCCCCACCGTCCCCCAGTGATGCATATTCTGGAGAGAAAAGCCAGGAAAGGGGGCTCTTTCTCAGAATTCAGGCCCTTCCTCGCCAGGACTACAGACTATGAAAATCCACAGCTCATTCCCAAATCCCAACACGCACCTCAAAGAAGGGAGTTTCCAATAATGACGTGACTTCCACCACGTCTGGGGACCCTGAGTGAATTCCTTACCCTGAGTTTACTTCCTCAAATGTCAAATGGGGGTGACAGACCCTATCCTAGGGGGCATATGGACACAAAGGTAAATGGGTTTAACATACATATAGCTTCAGGAGCACTGGCTATTAAATGTTATGATGATTTCATTTTAATTTATATTTATAGTCTATTTCATTATATGTATTTTATCACATTTTATTATAAAGACGATCTATCACTATCACTCTAGGAACAGCCTGGCTTCCTGGGACTATGTCCAAAAGCTTCCCCCAAACCCCCACAAACTCTGTCTCAGAACCCCCGTCTGCGTGGGACAGCGCATTACTTTTTCTCAGACTCTTTCCAAACATTTGAAGCTCCCTCTGAAATTTGTGTGCTTCATCTTTAATCAAAACGGGTTTTCAGCAGTGCAGGAGTGTTTAGGGGCTAGGAAACTTGTAGAGCAGTGGAGCCCAGTAAGGCTACAATACCCAGAGCTTTCGAAGCTCTAGTGCTTTTTTTTAAATTTTTTTAACCTGAGATGTCATTAAAATTCATTCATTTGAGAAATTCAGCCAATGTGTGAACTAATTAAGGATCTAAGTGCTGGTTTCTTCAAAGGGACTGCCTGTCACTTCAGTGTGGTGTCATTGGCCCTCTCTCTGTGAAAGGCAAATGTCTCACATGCTTTATGTGCCACTAAGCTTTACACAGAAGCTCCAGGGACGGCTTGTGGGACCTAATACCTTGTATCTTCTGTCAACTGACAAAACACAAGAGGCATCATCTTAAAAGAAATCCTGTGACTGTTTCCTCCGGGAGAAGGGCAGAGGTACAGGCGGACAGGTGCCCGCAGCCTCCTGTCAGGAAGGACCAAACATCCCACCCATGACCCCTATAGGCAGTGACCCTCTAACGCCCCAAGCCTGTTCCCCTGGACCCACCCAGAGCCCCGAAGTCCCTATTCTGGGTTTGACCATGGAGACCACTGCCTTGGGAAAAAACCTTTCTGGGTTTCTGAATCCATAAAATGGGCATGAAAAAGACAAGCTTGTCCCACCTGTCTCCACTCAAAGTTCACTCCCCACATGCCTATGAGCATCTGCTATTTGCCTTGGCAATGAGCTGAGCTCCGGAAGAAGGGGCTGAGCTGACAAGGTTCCTGCTTCCAAGGAGCCTCCACTCCAGACAGAAAGACATGGACAGTACACAGAATGCACCTCAAACCCACAGCAATTGCTGTCTAAATAAAGATGCAGCCCAGAGGGTATAGCCTTAAACAGGAAATGCAGGGCAGGCCTCCCTGATACCGGAGCAGAGATCAAGTACAGAGATCAGAAAAGGGCTTCGTACAAAGACCAACTCAGGAAGCAGGCAGACTGTCATGGAAGGAGTCCAGAAACTGAGGCATGAGGACTGCCTTCTGAGTACCACATGGCCCATTATACCCACCAGGCAGGCACTGCTATCAATTCATTTTATAGGTGAGGAAACTGAGGCTCGGGGATGCAAATTCATGGCCCAAAGTCATGCCTCAAAGGAACAAAGGGAGTGGGCCTAAGTGAGAGCCCTGGTGCACCAAGACCCCCGCAAGACCAGGAGTTAGAGGATCAGACCAGCCCAGAGTTTGCCCCATTCCAGGGTCTCTCACTCCCCTGTGCCACATCTCTTGGACTCTGGCAGGTGAGTGAAGGGCTCCTCTCCTCATGTTGCAGACCAGAGGTGGGAAGGGCCTTGCTCTCGCACCAGGAGCGTGGCTGGCCATGGCCCCAGATTGCTCTGTTCTCCAGGGCCCCCACAAATGCTCCAAACAGCACCAACTCCCTAGCAACAGAAGGGCATGGCCTCCTGCACAAGTGACCCAGCCCGGAACATGTTCCAGGCCTGGGCTGTTCCCAGGGTGGTTGGGGAGCAGCTCACTCCCCACAAATGCCATGTGGGTCATCAGTCCCAGAAAAGGCCCTCCTGCCTCAGTGAGACCCCAAACCTCTGCAGTTGGGACCTTAGTCATCCTCTTTTGGCCCTGAGGTGGGTCCAGTTCCCAACAAGGCAGGCTGGGCCATGTGGTGTCACCATCCCCACAGAGGCCAGGCCAAACCCTGCCCAGAAGTGACATGCAAGGTAAATCTGATGCTAAATGCCCCACGGGAGTCTGAAGATATAAGGGGGCTTGAGAATCCCAAGTAACCCTCAAAATGACCTCACAGAGCAATAAGACTCAGAAGAAAACAGAACTGGGGAGAGAAGAGCCTGGAACCCAGCCAGGCACCCAGTGAAAGCCACAACAGAAAGAAGCATCCGTGGTTTTCTGTCTAATAAATTTCTCCACTACTCTCGTGATCAGACACAGTTTGGGAATAATCATTTTGGCAGCAAAGGACACATATCCCTTTCAACAAAATTAAGCCAAGGGAGAAAAAAATCAGACTTCAATGTTCCAGGTGCAGACAACACTGATGCGCTGGCAGAAAACCTTGGGCCTTCACCAGGGAAGACATTAGGGTCATGATTCAACAAGTGTCTTCTCAGCCAGGCATCGTGGATCACGCCTGCAATCCCAGCACTCTAAGAGGTGGAGGCAGGATGATTTCTTGAGCTCAGGAATTAACACCAGCCTGACCAAGAGGGAGCCCTACCTCTACCAAAAATAGAAAAATTAGCTGGGCATGGTGGTGGGCCTTGTAGTCACAGCCACTCAGGAGGCTGAGACAGGAGGATCACTTTAGCCCAGGAGTTTGAGGTTGCTGTGAGGTAGGATGACACCATAACACTCTACCCAGAGTGACAGAGTGAAACTCTATCTCAAAAAAAAAAAAAAAAAAAAAGAAAAGAAAAATTACCCAGGTGTGGTGGTGAATGCTTATAGTCCCAGCTACCTGGGAGGCTGAGGCAGGAGAATCCCTTGAACCCAGGAGTTTGAGGTTGCATGAGCTAGGCTGAGGCTATGGCACTCTAACTGGGGCAATAGGGTGAGATAGTCTCAGAATAAAAAACCAAAAACAAAACTGTGCCTTCTCACCCTGAGAGTCACCACCATGAAGAGAGAGAGGGAAAGAAGGAAAGCCCACCAGCCATGAGGCTCTTCCTGTGTATAACCAACATGGAAAGGAAGTGTGTGAACACCAAGGATGGAATAGGAACCGGTTCTGCAAATGCGGACGAGTGGCTGGAGAAGGAGAGAAGCAGATGGCCCGAGTGGAGGCTGAGGGAAGACTGGCTGTCTAGGGGACAGTCAGGAATTGCACGATGAGCCCTCCCCACAACCCCTTCTCCTGAGCAGGTTTGTTTGCAAGACATTGAAAGAACATTTGACAAAGGGAATGCTCTGGCAGTTTCAAAGTCAATGGGATCACATATTTCAATATTGTCCAAAAACCAGTATTTCCTGTTAAATCGAGTATCTAACTATGCCACACAGACATCTCTGCTCCTGAACCAGATTAGTATTTCTCCCACCTGCTCCTTAATGAGCAGCCATTCTGCAGTCTTCAAACGCTAACGGCCTGGTGGCAGTGTGCTCAATCATTGCATGTGGACACGAATACACACACACACACGCACAGCTCCTCCCAGCTTGCAGGAGCCCCGTTTTGTAAGTGATGCAATGAAAACTGCCATCCAGTCTGGGAGAGCCTCCTCCTCCACTTAGAACCTAAACAGAGGGTAACGGGGGAAGCAGCCTTCAGAAGACCAGCCTCTAAATAGACTCTTGTCTCATCTCCATGAGCAGAACTTAAATGTAAAAGACAAGAGCATCCAACAGCTCTTTAAAAAAGTTAGAATTAATTTTCTCATTAATGATTGTGAAAAGACACTAAAACTGCACTGGGAAAAAGCCAGGAGGGCCTGCAGGGCTGGACCTGCCGCGCCTTGCACGTGGCCATTTAGCAGAAGTTGCTGAGAATGCGATCTGAGGACCTACAGGGAAGGATGGGGGGAGGGGCAGCGTTGCCAGGCAACGCGAACACGCGCTATATAAAGCCAGAGCAGGCTGCCTGTGCAGAGCGCTGGGCACATGTAGGCTCCTGGGAGATGGCAGCAGTCTGGTCGCCACAGAGTGGCAGGAGACTGGCCGTACCGGGATGTCCTTGGTTTCCAGGATGAGGCTGGGCACGTGCCGGGCAGACAGGCCCACGCGGATGGCCTCGCAGATCCGCCTCACCAAGTCTGGCCCGAAAGCGTGTCCGGAGGCCATCTTCAGGAAGAGAACCACTCTCTCCTCCCCATTCTTGTTCTGCTGGGGGACACATAGGCTGTCCATCACCTCTTCGAAGGCTTCCACTGTGGAGACAGGACAGGGTGACATGCACACAAGAGTGCTCCTCAGCTGAGGTCCACCCCAACTGGCAAGACAGGTGGAGACGCTGGGCTCCCCAGGCCTGAAAGGGGTGTCTGTGTCCTTCCCAGCACCCCAGATGGAGCACCTGGCATGACAGTGGCAGGGGTAGCCGTTTCACAAGCACGAGAATGGCAGTCAAGGGGGAGGCAGGACTCTGGCGTCCCCTGGACCATGTGAGGCTTTATAAGGGGGCCGGTGCCCCTCGCTCACTAAGAAAAAATTAATTCAAAATACAAAGGAAGTAAGTACCTGTGGCAGGGCCAGACAGATGGGGACTTCTCCACCCTGACTGCACACATAACCCTGATGCAACTTTAGGATTCTGACCTGAACACTAACGTATGAGCCACCTGGTCTTGAGGCCTGGGCTGGGCCTGGGTCCCTGGCCCTGCAGTTCTGAATGCCCACAGGTGACTCCACTATGCAATCATGAGACCTGGGGGCTACCCTGCCAGGACTTGGTGTGTACCACTGTGCTGTGTGACCTCAGCAATCCTGCACCCTCTCTATGCTTCTTTTTCTTCACCCATAAAGAGTAGGTACAATTTACCAACCTGACCAAGATCACCATGAGGATGAAATATAATGCGGAAGGGGATGGGCCAAGGGGCCTTAAAAATCCCATTCTGAGGTTTTATGAGCTACAGCAACATAACAGGTACATTCTGGAAAGGAAGTGCTAGAAAAGGTCACTTCTCACGCCAGAGGCAAAGGAGCCAGAGTCACGGGGCTCTGCTAGGTCACACCCTCCCTCCTGGATCACTGAGAGACAATCTGGGAGGAGAAATGCGCACCAATGTTGTAGATTTCCGAACTGCCAAATCGCACTCCATTGGGGTTGAGTGTGCCATCGCTGGAAAAAGAGATGAAGTCAGGGACACACGGCAGCTCTGGAGCGAGGCAAGTCATCAGGGGTCCCCAGCAGAGAGCATTTGGCACCTTTTGCACATGGTAGCCCCCGAGCTCAGTGCTGAAGACTCCCTTGCCAGCTCCTTAACTCCAACCCGCCACCCGCCTTTTCCCAAGTTTAAACTACACACCCAGGGAGGCCCCTCTGCGCAGAAACGTCTCACCACACTGCCTTTCCCACCTGTACACACGTCCCCCTCCCAGGTACAGACACTGCTGCACCTCTGCTGTGGCCCCTGTCTGAAACCCAACACTGCAGGCCCTCAGAAAGCTGCAACAGGAATACCCTCCTCCAGCAACAACACAGGAAGGGCCCAAGACGGGGACAGTCAGCCCATGCCACGGACTGAGCAGATGACAACCCTCAGAGTCTTCAGTCAGGGGGACAGCATGTGCAAAGGCCATGGGTGGGAAAGCACAGAGAACCCGGGGAGTGCAGGGAGGGAAGGGAGGCCAAGACACCAGCAAGAGGCATGCGTGGTGGGGACACCCTGATGGTGAGGTGGGGCAGGATACCCAGGAAGGGGACACTGATTCTCATGGGCAGCCTCCCCCCTCCCCAGAGGCCCCCTGACAGGGGCTCCATGCAAGAGAAGCCAAGTCCACAGACCCCTCACCTGCGGCCAAGCATGGTGATGCCCCCGGTCTTGGGGTTGATCCTGCAGTAGTCTCCATGTTTCCAGACACCTGCGAGGAAGGCAGAGGCCCACATCACCCCGAGGAGAAAGGGTTGTTGAGACTGGTGGCCTGGACAGACACCCAAGGCACATGTGACAACAACGGGAGGCTGTCCAGAGACATCACCCAGGCCCAAAACAGGTATGTGTGGGGCTGGGAGGCCTGGGGTGTGGGTAGAAGGGAACTAGTCAGTTCCTGCCCCAAGGAGCACTAAGTGGTGATTGCACCTGCCCCACTCTGGCATGTAGAGAAATCCACTCCTGTAGATACCAACAAGGGCCACAGGAACTCAAGGGGGCAAGACCAACCTCAGCCATGACACTGGAGGTCAGCAGGAACACCAGAGAGAGGACCACTCTGAGTGGAGGATGGGGAAGAATGAGCCTCAGAAAGTAACCATGGCCAGGACAGCAGGGGTGCTGAGCCTGCAGGGGCTGGCAGTAGATCTTGGAGTGAAACAAATGCTCAGCATGCCCAGCAGGAGACTACTGCACTGGTCCCAGTAATGCAGGCCTGAGCTAGAACACCAGCCATGTGGACAGAAAGCCCATCAGCAGGTGAAACCCAGGGGACATGGAGGGTAGAGGAAGAGGAAAGAACCAGAGAGGATGACTCTGTGCTGTCCTGAGCCCTCTCTATGCATTTATCAAGCCATAAGCGTGGCCACATGTGCAGCTGGGCCCAGGGCCGGCAACATGCAGAGGGAGGTCTCCATCCCGAGATGTAGGAAAGCTAATCAACCCATGGGATCAGACCCCCAGCTTTGGACATAACATCCACAGGGAACGGTTCCTTTCCCACACCCCCTACTCAGACACCAAGCAGTAAGCAGAAGCCACGTCATCCAAGGATACCACCAAGGAGGCTTCCTCCTGCCCACAGGTAACATCAGCCCTCCATCCCCCACACAGAGGGGAACCAGTGGATATAATCAAAAGCACATCTTTACTACCTTTACAATGCCATGGAAGTCATTAGCTTCAGTGGGAGACTGCCCTGAAACAACCCCCAAAGAATTCCTATGACCCAGAAAGGGAAAACACTACCGCTTCTTTATCTTCACTGATAGGCAGATTCTCAAGAAACATCTTTCCTCCTTAATCTTAAGACATTTCTTCCCCAGCACTTCCTGACTTTGAGTGAGGTGCTAACCCACAAAGTCCACTATTGGCCTGTGAGCCACCATGCCCGCACCACCACAACAAGGACATATTCCAAGTATTCATTCGTTTGTGTGATGCCTTGAAGGAGACACGTCTCCAGTGCATGGCTGGGCCTTCCCCAGGAGTGAAGGCCGGGCGGCCTCTCTGCAGGGTCCCCGGGGAGGCAAACGGCATGAAATCGGCCATGAGCTATTTATGCTGATGCAAAAGAGAACTGTGGGTCTCCAGGTCTTTCTTCCCAGCTAAAGCATGAAACCAATTCTTTCTCACTGGACTGTGAAAAGATTCACTGACATAAACAAGGGAAAGAATCCATCCCTAGGCTTGCATATGACCTACCAAGTTTCTTCAGAAGCACATCTGTGTGGCTATCCAGCACATCAATACAGCCACCCAGTAAACCAGGTTCATGCATAGAGGCCTGGAGACAGAAGAGCTGCGGAGCCTGTCCCTCCCACCTGGGAATCCCGTTTCATTTGGAACTTCGGTACCAGGGTAAACATATAGTCTGTTTTTTGTGCAGCCAGGTCTCCCCTGGGTTTGATGAAAATTTCTGAGTTTTCTGGGCCATATGTTGTAGCCTGCCTTGATGACTAAGGCCCTAGAAGTGCAGAAGAAAAGGAAGATGCTAATGCATCCTAAAGGAATTTTCTTTTGTGTAGACATCCCCCTGAAAAACTTTGACCCCTTGCCACAACAGGCCATGTGGAGGAACCCATAGGGACTGCTGGCTTCTATGCCGCTGTGTAGGAAACCGTGTACTAATATGATAAGACCAAGCTACAAAAGCAAAGTCTTCCTCCCTATGACAGACTTAACAAGTTTAGCTCACTTTGATTCCTCAAAACAGTGGCATCAGCTCCAAGTCACCTGGCAGCTGAGGCAAAAGTGGAAATACAGTAGGTGCAGATGACCTCAGATGACAATGGACCAAGCTTGTTTGGAATTTGTCATCTGAAATGATCTAAATATTTCTTAAGTCTGCTTTTATTTTCAATATTTATAGGTTTTTAAAAATAACAAAAAGCAAAATGGCTCATAACTCCACCATTCATGTAACCCCTTATTCACACATTCATTCAGCGTTTATTCACATAATCACACGTTTTTGTCAAAATTTTCACACAAGGGATACTATGCCCTCTGTTCTGAACTCTCATTTTTCATTTAATAATTTCTTGGCTCTCTTTCCATACCAGCATATGGCCTGTTTATATTTTCACCTGGCATCATTTTTTAAGGCAATGATGTCTGTAAATCTACTCTCTGTTGCAGGAAGAAAGACTTTTGCTTTTGTGGCTTCACTTTATCATCAATCTGTTTCCTACACAGTCCAAGAATCCCTCACTCAGTGCTGGTGCTTGAGGAAACAGTCTAAGTTCAACCTATGTTCACCTTGTCCATGACCATTAGCTTCAGAACCATTATATTATCTATCTTTATAATTCCCTATTTGTTCATATCTCTCCCACCTACTCCCAGAAAATATTTGAGGATGCCACCTGTAAAGCCAACTTCATGATAGGATTGCTTAGAGAGAATAAAAACTCTGCCCAGGGGTAAGAGGACTTCAACAAAGCAAGGCTTTCAGCTCTGAGTTTTCTGGCAGCCAAGGCAAAAATGGAAATACGAATGGTCATAAGATATTTGTTTTCTCCAAGAAGGAATACCAGAATTTCAAGAAGAATATGATTTATTCTAAAATTAATCCTGAGAGGCATTTATGCATGTGACAGGAACCCTTCTGCATATGACAGAGACCCTTTTCAAAGAGCAATGCTGTGGAAGATGAAGGTCCATGCTTTAGATCAGCTATCCTCTAACTTTGTAAACAGGGGGCCAATTTACTGTCCCTCAGACCATTGGAGGGCAGGACTATAGTTTAAAAAAAAACAACTATGAACAAATTCCTATATGCACACTGCACATATCTTATTTTGAAGTAAAAAACAAAACGGGAACAAATATAATTCACACGGCCACATGTGGCCCGCGGGCCGTAGTTTGAGGACTCCTGCAGATGGATCCTCAAGAGCAGGTTCTAATCCTTTTGGCCTCCCTTCCTAACACAAGAGCCCCTGCTCCCTTCAAAAGTCATGTGAAGAGTAGTTCTCTATGAACGCACTTGCTTTTCTGCACAAGTCTGTCTGGATGGGTAGCGCCTGTGGCTCAAAGGAGTAGGGCACCAGCCCCATATGCCGGAGGTGGTGGGTTCGAACCCAGCCCTGGCCAAAAACTGCAAAAAAAACAAAAACAAGTCTGTCTGGATATCTGCATGTTGGCAGGAGCCAAGGTGGGGCTTAAGTGCAGCAGGGATCTGACAGAGGCTGAGCCACACCTGGGGAAACGCCCCATACTCCTCCCTGGGAGGTGCAATCCCAGGTACCAAGGCCTTGACATATGACGTACAAACAGGCAAGGCCAAGTAGATAAATGTGAAGGTTCCGTGGCAAACTCTACCACTAATGGTCACTTGCCACTTTCTGATTCTCCACACGTGGTTTATACAAAATTAAATTACCTTTCTAGAGACTGCAGAAAGCAAGTAGTTAGTATAAATAACTCCAGAACAGAAGGCTTGCTAAATTATGAATTATATAGCAGCAACAACTCGAGGTTGCTTATGAAATAAGATAAGAGGGAGGCAGGAATCAGAGCTTTAAATAAAAGACTTCCCCGCTTTGGGGCAAGGCACCCCTCAAAAGATGACAGGCGAGGGTGTCAGTCTGTGTGAGAATGACGTGTCTGGTTATGAGTCGTCTCACTGCGAGAATACTCTTCCTCTAACATGCCCATCAGGACTGGAGGAGCCCTGAGCCTGGCGCCTCTTCCACACCCTCCTTCTCTCAGAACAGGCAGACATCACCTTCCCACGGGCAAATGCTGGCACATGCCAGCTCTCAGCATCAGGGGTTGGGGCTGAGGGGCTCTGGGCACAGAGGGTGGCTGAGATTCAACTAAACCCAGAAGACAGTTTCACAGGATGGCTTGAGGCTGAAGATGACAAGATATTGATCAAAATTTCATGACCACCCCACTGGCACAGTAGCTGTGAACAGCTTCTCCAGGTTTTATCGGGGGTGAGGTTGGAGGGAGGGGAAGGGTCAGAGAAGCGGGCGGTGGCAGACAGAATTAGACACGGAAAGCTCCGTCTGTGTCTCGTCAGCCTACCTGGGAATTTGGAGAAATACGCCTTCCTGTACTTGCTGCCATTCTCGTCGTTCCAGAAGTGCGTGGGCTGGCACGGAATCGGCTTTGTACACACCAGCTCGCCGCTCTCCCCCCAGACGGCCTTTCCTGGTGTGAAAGGACAAAAAGTAAGCCCAGGACGCACGCTGGCCCTGCGCCCTGGTGCAGTGCGCTCTCCCGAGTGGTTACTCGTGTGGTATTTCAGACACACGCAAGGTACAGAGAAATCTACACCCACAGCCCCCCAAAAGGATTCTCCTCCCTATACCCCCCCAAATCTATCCCTTGAATGTAGCGCTGTTATTGCCACACATGCATCCCTGGCAGTGTACGTCTTTATCTTGCACATCTGTACTCCATAGCAGTACCATGTTACATGTGTTCAGCATCTTGCTTTGTTCACTCCAGGCAATACCTAGACAATTCATTCAGGCCGCCATGTGTCTGTCACTCTGGTCACCTTCCACAAGTGATCAGAGATCTTGTTCCTCCTGAGGAGGGGCACCTATATTGTTCCCAATCGTGTTCTCTGTTACAAATCAAGGGGCCACGAACATTCTTGTCTTTATGAACTTGTTCATAAGATGTGCAAGTATTTCTCCCTGGGTGGGATTCCTGGACCACAGGGCACATATGTGTCTCCCAAACTGCTTCCTAGAGCAGTTGTACTCAGTCACTAGAGCAGGCAGAGGACAGGCCACAGAGGCCAGCAAGAGAGGACAGGAGGGTGTCCTTGCCCATGACTTGGCTCTTAGAAGTGGTGAGCTGGCCATTGTGCATTTGTCTAGCACCAAGGTCAAGATTCAAGATAAGAACCACCTGCCTGTCCACTATTCCTGGACACACAGCTCTCCAACTGTGCTCCTGCCCAACACCATCTTCTCAGGGGCTGAGAACAGGCAGCCCCCAGGGGGCAAAACCAGGCTGAGGGGAAAGGATATCTCACTGTAAGTGACAGGAGCCACCCCCTCAGACAGGGCTATTTTAAAGGACTATCCCCAAGCAATGTCACATACCCCGGCAGCTTCCCAGCTGCTCCTCACACCCAGTCACAGAAAAAAAAAGGTCAGCAAAGCCATCACCTTCCTCACTCCATGCCTCGACAGCCATGCCCAGGTTCCGGGCCTGAATCTCCCCTTTGTACACAGGGACACAAGGATTCTGGCCCATGAAGCAGGAGATGATGTCAGTGCCACCTGTGAGCAAGGGCAAAAGGAGAGTCAAAATTCAGAAGACCGAGACGAATTGCTGATTTTTTTTATTATTATTATTTTATTATAATTTTTCTTTTAGTATTAGTGAACAACAAAGGAAAAAGAGCCCAAAAGGACAAATACCTGCTACTCTCCCCAGATAAATACTAGGAAAAAAAAAAAAAGTCAGAGATTTTTTTTTCTTTTTTTTTTTCCAAGGGAGAAATGGAAGAAATGACTTAGAAATCAGCATGAACAACCCGTGTCTGGTGATTATGTTTTGACTGAGAATTCTGCTAGCGGATGCCCTAAATAAATGATCTCCTGTGGTCACGCTGAAATTCAAGACTCAGGGTCACAGCACATGGGAGCTTCGCCCTGCAGGTGCTGCCCTAGAAGAGGGTCATGTGGGAGAGCTGGTTCGCTATGGTCTACATTTGCTTAATGGTCAGAGAAACAGAAACCCTCCCAGCTGAGGACACTGGGGAACATGATGTCTCACATCAAAGACTGCACCAGGTGGAAAACAGTGCTGCTTCTGGAAGGAGCTCAGAATGGAGTCAGACTCCAAGGCCATCAAGCAGGGGGGCAGCACAAGGCCGCAACCCCAGACACACAGCTGCTGACAAGCGGGTGCTGACCCAGCACCTGTGCGTGGAGGGACTCACGGTGCACCTGCAGGGAGGGCACAGACTCTCACCGCACTGGTGCGTGGCAAGTTTGGCAAGGCACAGCAGGCACTGGGACACTCCACTCACAGAGGCCGGTGGTGCTCAGTGGAAAGAAGAAAGCAAGGAGTGTGCTCGGGGAAGTAGCGGAGACACCTTTCCCTAACTTAATGCCTGGTGTCTGTGCTGCTCTTTGTGCCCATTGTATACCTGGGGAAAAAAAAAAACCACATTCATAGTGGCCAGGCACAAAGGATCGTGCCTGTAATCCCAGCACTCTCGGAGGCCAAGGCTGGAGAGTCACTAGAGCTCAGGAGTTCAAGACCAGCCTGAGCAAGAGCTAGACCTCATCTCTACTAAAAATAGAAAAATTAGCCAGGCGTTGTGGTGGGTGCCTGTAGTCCCAGCTACTTGGGAGGCGGAGGCAGGAGGATTACTTGAGCCCGGGAGTTTGAGGTTGCTGTGAGCTAGGCTGATGCCTTGGTGCTCTAGCCTAGGTGACAGAGTGAGACTCTGTCTCAAAAGAAAAAAACCCACACACATTTATAACTATTAATAAAACAAGTTCCTTCCCTAATCGGGCTCTGTATGTATGAATTGTGGGGGGAAGGTGTTAAGATGCATCTACAATGACTCAATAGCTCCAAAAACCAGGAAGGTTTTTCTGGCCTCCACTCTATAATAATTTTGTTTCTTCTCTCAGGCAGAGAATCAAAATGTGATGTCTTTCCTGTCTCCTCTGGCACATCATGTCACTGACTGACGTGTCCCATGAAAATGAATGAGTCAAGTTTGTTTCTGCCACCATCAAGGTCTGACTGACCTCCCCAGGCGCCATAGGAGGCGTAAGCACTCTGCTCCTGCCAAGACTTCAGGGATGCCGAGTGGATGGGGCTCCGCTTGTCCTGCTCCAGGGTCAGGACTGGGACAAACAGGACAGCAGCAAGAAGACAGACCAAGATCCTAACAGATATAGCTGCCCAGAGACGGGCTGGGTCAGAGCCAACCCCTCCCCGCCAGCCAAGCACCCCCAGAAAGCTCCAGAGGCCACACTGCCCCCTGCCACAGCCCAGCCCTCTGTGTAAGATAAAGAAAGTAAGATCTACCAGGATGGGCTGTTTGGGGGATTTAAGATCCTAATCAATTGAGGGTGTGTGTGTGTGTGTGTGTGTGTGTGTGTCCCAAGAGCAATGATTCAGTATCTGCTAACTACATGGTCACTGAGACACTACAGGACATTACTACCTCGAGTAATGAATAATGAGAATTGCTGGTGCATAGGGACATGCCTTGCTGACTGTGTCCTTGGGACACGTGCAAGCACACTGACTTGCTAGGTCAGGGGGTGCGCACACTTACAGGGGCCCCGCCTGGTTCCAGGGGGAGGGAGGGCTGGGGGGGACTGTCCTCATCGCTCCAGGACACAGAGCAAGAGCCACACCTGAGATGGAGCCCAGGAGGACACTGCTCTTTATGCATCTGTAGACATATTCGTAGCTCTGGGCTTTCAGCGGGGAGCCAGTAGACAGGATCATGCGCAACGTCTGTAGATTGTGGGTTTCCACTAGGGTGAAGAATCACCAAAAGGTTAGAACTAAATCCAAAGCTTAGGGTCACTTGCAAGCAAGAAATAGTCATAAGGACGGCACCTGCAGCTCAGTAGGTAGGGCACCGGCCACATGCACCAAGGCTGGCGGGCTCGAACCCAGCCCAGGCCAACTAAAACAACAATGACAACTGCAACAAAAAAATAGCCAGGCATTGTGGCGGGCATCTGTAGTCCCAGCTACTTGGGAGGCTTAGGCAAGAGAATCTCTTAAGCCCAAGAGTTTGAGTTTGCTGTGAGCTGTGATGCCATAGCACTCTATCGAGGGCCACATAATGAAACTCTGTTTCAAAAAAAAAGAAAGATAGAAAGAAAGAAATAGTCATACAGTGGATTTAATTTGCAGGGAACAGGTACTGGAAGCAGCACACTCACCTGGCTTCATGTCTTTCTCTTCGAGCACAGATAGCCACTTGGCCCCTGTTCCGAGGATGGTGATGCTAAGTGTGGATAGGAAAGAAAACACCAGAGATCTTCAAGGCTCTTGCATATTCCACACAGCAAAGCTTTCTGAAATTGGTGATTTATTTGAGATAAATTTGCAAAATCCAAGATACAGTATTTTTCTGGATTGAACCAATAATATTTATCTGAGAGTGAGTCACAGCACCTGAGTGTACCTCGAGGCACAACCTGACAAGCATTTCACCGCAATTCCAACATGCAGAGCACCCTTGGCTTTATTTAAAACCATCATTCACTCATGAACCCATTCTCTTCCCAAATGCAGAGTATTTTATCTTGGGGGATCAAAGGAGGCCACAAAAATCAAGACACTCTCAAATTCTAACCTCATACATTCATTTTCCAAGGTAGACGAGAGGGCTACAGAATTCTCTATTTGTTAAAACCAGGTGCCATACTTCAAATTCTCCACCAATCCCCTTAAATGTATTCATATTTTTATGCAACTTAGAAAATTGCAGCTCTTCTTTTCTCGAACATTCAGAATCTGCAGTCCTTTATCCCCATGTTTGCACTCAGAGAGCAACAAATTATGCGGAGGATAAATCACCGTGTTCTCAAGGGCAGCATTATCTAATATGCTCTCCTTTCCCCAGATTTCTTCTAGCCAGGCAGCCCTTCACATGAAACCTCCATCTTCACAGCTAAAGAATGTTTTCTCTTGGATACACAGGAGGCCACAAAATCAAGATTCTTCTGTGTCACCTTGCACAAGCAGGTGCAGAGATTCATTATGGGAGGTGAGCCTGCTATGCCATGTGCCGTCTGACCTACGAGGCAAAGTCACACACAACATGCAGGGGCTCAGGGCTGGCCCAGCATGGCTAAGCCAACAGCAAGGTGGGTTTCCCTCAGAGCGAGGAGGTGGGTTACCATGGTCCGTCTACTTCCTGTGCCTTCATTCTTACTTCATCAGAACCACCTGCCACCACTAAAGCCACCACTAATCCCATGGGCACCTCTTGGGTCACTGTGCCCTAGAGATGGCTGAGGGTTTTAAAGGAGGTAGGTCATAGGGAGCAGGCTCCTCCCACCACACCACCATGCTTATGAACTCAGTCTTATTAACTACTTCAACATCATCTCTGGGGATGAAGGTGTCACAAGGACCAGAGACCTCGTGACTCTGATGGTGACCACCCACCTGGGACAGCACTGACTGTCTCCAGCTATGGGGTCAGACCTACCCAACCACCAGCCACCCCCAAACAACAGGCTGGCTTTATTAGGCTCATCTCCACCCACCTGCTAAACACTTTAAAGGCTCCCTGTGGCTCCAGAGAACATAGAAGCACAGGTGAGACTGCAAACCCTGATCATGACGGACTAGTTGTTAGATTCCACAACTATAGACATAAGGTCAATGCACAGCAGAGTGGCCATAGCTAGTAACACTGCATCGTACACCAGAAATTTGCTAAAAGAGTAGATTCCGGGCGTTCTCATCACAAAAAATAAAGATGTGAGGCAATGGGCATGTTAATTCACTCAACCACAGTAATCACTGACTGTACTGTGTATACACACAGCAAAATAATATATACAATTATTACTTAAATATATGTACCTTAAATATATACAATTATTACTAACAATGTTAAAAATAAATAAAATTTTTAAATAAAAATAATTTTTTTTTTTTTTTTGGAGACAGAGCCTCAAGCTGTCACCCTGGATAGAGTGCCGTAGCATCACAGCTCACAGCAACCTGCAATTCCTGGGCTCAAGCGAGTCTCTTGCCTCCGCTTCCCAAGTAGCTGGGACTACAGGCGCCCGCCAAAATGCCAGGCAAATTTTTGGTTGCAGCCGTCATTGTTGTTTGGCGGGCCCAGGCTGGATTTGAACCCACCAGCTCAGGTGTATGTGGCTGGCACCTTAGCCCGTTGAGCCACAGGTGCCGAGCCAAAAAATAAATTTTTAAAAAGTAAAGAAATGAGATCGTATCCCTTCTTCTGATGCTCTGTGATCTTTCAGAGATCACTTGCAGACCCCAAGGCAGCCCCTCACTCTGCAAGGAAGAATCCTGATTCCTCCTTGAGAACTTCACCTCTGCTTCTGGCATCCCCCATGTCAGCCCTTTGAGGGGACATCCAGAACAGTGAAACATTCCAAAGGTGGCCCCAGGCATGGTGACAGTGACAGAAGGTTGTGGTGGCTCTGCATCTGATCCTGATGCCAACCCGGCCCTGTCCCTTGTCCTGAGCATGGCATCACGGGACTTACCCTATCCTGTCAACCAGGTCCCAGAGCACATTGGGCGTCGGGACCAGGGGAGAGCCGTCGTACAGGACCACGGACGCACCCGTAGCAAGCACAGACACCGTCCAGTTCCACATCATCCAGCCGACCTGCAACAGAGAGAAGCACAGCGTAAGCAGGGCTCAGGGCCAGCTCCCCTTGACTCTGATGCTTAGCCTCTTGTGTCCCTAAAAAACAAAACACATAAAATTGAGCCAAAGTTTGCTGCTAACTGCCCAGGTCAAGTGCACAACACTTTGGCCCAGCAATTCCATGGCAAGAATCAATCATACAGACGTATTCACCCACATGCTTGAAGATATGTCAAAGAACGTCAGCTGCAGCCCTGCCGGGATAACAAGAGGCCGAAATGCCTGTTCACGCCAGAATGGACACAGGTGGTGCACACGTAGTCCTGAACACTGCACAGTTCATTACTGAGTCCACAGGAAACACTGCGGACAGCACGTGGTACCTGGCAACAGTCAGAAATTAGGCATCATGCGGCCATTAAGAAGAAAGCGGTCTGGGCTGATGCGAGTGGTCTCCCAGACACCTTGGGAAGGGCGAAACAAGTGTGAAACAAGGACAGCAGAGCATGTGCAGTGTGACCCTGTCAGTCTGAAGGAAAGGACGCACGCACACACAGACACCTAGAGAGGCGTTGGTTGGTGCCACTGGAAGACGTGTGTAACAGTGACAGATGTGGTTGCCTCTGCCTTGCGGACACCAACCTTTCACCACATATCCTATTGCTGCCGCTTCAAATTTTTGCCATATGCAAATAAATTGTTTTAAATTTTACTTGAAAATGTTTAATTAATATAATTTTTTTTTAAGCCAAAAAGGTGCAGACACGTTCCAGCAAGATTCTTGGTCCTAGAGAATAAAAAGGGCAGCCTAACCCCACCACTTGGGCAAGAAGGACCCAGGAGCACTGAGGCATCCAGGGCCTCACCCCGTACCCCGAGGTCAGAATCTCAGGAGACGGGGCCGGGCAGCCGTGTGAGGAAACACCCCACTTGGGTCTCATACGACCCTGGGTAAGAGCCCTCAGACAGGAACTCACAGGTCACAGACAGTAAAATTTAACAGGTGGCCAGAACAGAGTGCCAAGCAAGCAGGTCACCTATGCATAAGTGATGTGGTTTGGTCAGGAATCCGCCCTTCCTTGCTATTCTCAGCCAAGGGCTATCCCCATCCTGAATGGGCTACAATGATCAAAATCTGATATCCCCTAAGATTCCCCTGTACCTGCTTCCCTGTCAGCACCACACACAAAGACAGAGGGAACAGCGAACGCAGGCAAAAGTCAAAATGTAGTTGAATTGCTTTTTTTAACAGGTTTTAATGTGCTTGTTAAATTTATTTTATTAAGGAAATATTCCGTGGAAAAGAAAACAGTGTCTAGGAGGTCCAAACAACACAGACTTCCAGGCCACCTCACTGTCCGACACAGCTGTTCAAGGCCAGGTCAGTCAGGGACATAGCACTGGCCTGGCCCAGGGCTGGGGGACACTTAAAACAATTGCCGCTATTTGCTCCGTAGAAAAATCTGCCCACCAATCCTCTGTGGGCAGGATGCTTCCAGTAAAGATGAAATGCCTTGAACAAAATCCACTCCAAATGTTTGAATTCTTCCCATTATGTGTTTCCTCTCATTACAAAATCCTGTTATTTCAAACTGCTGTGCCCCGGAGAGGTGGCTGAGTCCTGCACCACTAGAGCTGCAGGGGGCTTGCTGCAGTTCAATCACCACACTGTGCTGATGCTGCCCCACTGGGCTCCCCGCCTGCAGGGGCCCACTGGTAGTGGCAGGACAGGTATTGTTAGGAAAGGGGTGGTGAAAGCAAAAGTAACCTAAATCATTTGCCAGTGCCCCATAACCCCCAGCAGGGCACAGAGAGCATAAAATTACCGGCCCATAGTCACACACCAAGAGCCACCCAGGGTCCCCTCCTGTGTCTGTGTGTGGGGGGGGGGGGTGTCACACAGAGCACTGCCAGGGCCCTGGGCATCAACCTCACAGGTGGAGAATGTGCCTCCAGCATTCTGTTTCCTTTAAAGCTCAGCACAAAAGTGTGATCTAGCTAGATGGTTCTGGAACCTCTTGATATTTGCAATCTTGGAAAAAGCTGATTTCGAGTTCTCCTTTAGGGTGAACTCCTTTAACTTGTACTAAACGTTCACCTTTCAGCATTTGACAAGGACCGGAGTCCCTCCAGCACTTGAATACAAGTCCAGGTTTAATGATGGGCTGTGGAGGTGCACGGCAGCAGGGAGCAAGCCCATCTCTATTCCCACCTCGCAGCCCTGGCGATGCCCAGCAGGGGACCCGTCCAGCACATGCACCCTCAGGAAGCCCTTACCGTGGTGTAGTACAGGAGCACGTCGCTGCTGGACATGTCGCTATGAAGCAGGTGTTCCTTCAGGTGCTGGATGAGGGTGCCCTGGGGAGGGGAGACACACGGGTGAAGCAGGCTGCTCTCAAAGTGCAGGAACAGAGGCACAAGCACACATGGACACTCTGGGGAAGAAGCCCAAGAAAATCTCTTTTCTCTCTTAAAGGAAGCAGATTTTGGAGCCCAGCTTGGTGAGTGATGCCCCCTGCCACTCTGCTGCCTGGCACCCCAGTGCAGCTCAGGACAGAGAGAGGAAAACCCTGGCTCACTCCTGCCTGCCACAAGCTGTTGATGTCCAAGTCAATTCAGGCAGAAGAGAAGTGACCCTTACGAGAGCAAAAGAAGGGGGCTTGGGGAAAACAGCACACCCATCTGCACACCTCGGGACAGAGCTTGGACCACAGGGACGCCTCGGCCCAAGGGCAGCACCAGTCCCCACTCCGAGCTAAGATGCCTAATCAAAATGCCTACCCCCCAGCCCACCCCTATACTTTCTAAAACTTTCTATTTTTACTGTTTAGTGAGGAATATATTGGCATGGCCCAAACCTCTAAGCAGGGGTGTCATCTGGTAGCCTCAGGGCCACATGCTAATTATGTGAGAATTTTTTTTGTTCATCTGTAGTATCAGATATCATGAAAAATATGTACGGACTCTTTTGGGGTTTTTTTGTTTTGTTTTGTTTTTAGATAGAGTCTCACTTGGTCGCCCTTGGTAGAGTGCTGTGGCATCTTCGCTCACAGCAACCTCAAACTCTTGAGTTTAAGTGATCCTCCTGCCTCAGCTTCCCAAGTAGCTGGGACTACAGGCATTGGCTACAACGCCCGGCTATTTTTTAGAGACAGGGTTTCACTCTGGCTCAGGCTGATCTCGAACCTGTGAGCCACCCACCTTGGCCTCCCAAGTGCTGGAATTACAAGCATGAGCCACCGCTCCCGGCAAGTTTTCCTGTCTTTCCCAATGGATCTCACACAAAATCCTGAGGACAGGCAGAGATGAGGTCAGCGACTGAAGTCCCCATGGGGGCAGACGCTACCTCCTGCACTGGGGGAAGACAATCCTTTCCCTGTGGGTCTCTGAGGCTGAGCCTACACACCTCCTGTGCTGTGAGTGTCAAGGGCAGCCTCTTTCACCCTGGGCACTCACAGGCTTCCAGGGGATGTCTCGGACATGCTTGCTGTTCTCACGAGAGTGAGTGGGGGATAATCTGGGGATGACCAAGTTTCAGGAATTCTTTCTGGAACTAAATCTTTACACAGTGAATCCATTTAAGGGACACAGCACTCTCTGACTATGTGAACCTGTGGCAAATCCCCCACCCATTATCTTTTTACTTAAAATCAGCATTTAATCTAGACATGTACCTTCACCCACATGGTCTGCTGTAAGCACCGCAGATCTATAAGCCCACATTTGCACATTTGTTCATTACCCTCATTTTCTCAGATGGAACAAAACAAACGAGGCCTAGCTACACTCATTCTCCTAGCTGCACTCAAGAATTTCTCCGTATGAATCTTAACAATTCACATCAATAGTCTTCCCTCAATACACCTTCCCTCAGGGTAAGGAATCTTAAACAACATGGTTTCCTGGGTCTCAAGCAAGAAAGTAATTTAATTTAAAAGAAGGAACAGGGAAGCTGTTTTCTGAGACCTTTCATGGATTTAGAAAACACAAACCAACAACCAGGTAACACCACCCTCCACCCCAATAAACCCAAGGAACCATAAGTGACCTGAGTGTGGCCTGATTCACTTTGCCGTTTTTAAGTTTGTTGTCAAGATAACTCTTGAAAATGAGCAAGATGCTTAGTCACTTTTCTGGAGAAGCAAGAACCCAGTTAAGATAGAATAAATATAATTTTTCCTGATTTTCCCGCACTCCAAATATACCAGGCATGATCATTCTATGAGCAAACTACATTATATCTAATACATTTTTATGTTCCTCTCCTTAAAAAAATGACATTCACTATGCAAAAGGCACTAAAAATAAAAGTACAGTTATACATTTCAATTTTTCCTAAGATGCCTTGTTTGGCCACATACATCCTGCCCTTGTCTGCAAAGCTTCTAAAAATGCTCATCTCTGGGACTCATGAACAGACCTGTGGCCAGGTGACCAGGGCCATCCCTCCACAGGGAAAAACAAATTCTGAGCACACCTTAGATGTTGAGCATACCCCAGCCTTGATTTAATAAAATAGGATGGTTTGAGCAACAAAGACCACTCACTGCCTACAAAAAGACAACTAAGGCCAGGCATGGTGGCTCTTGACTGTAATTTAGGCACTTTAGGAGGCTGAGGAGGGTGGATCATTTGAGCTCAGGAGTTCAAAACCAGCCTGACCATTTCTTTCTCTAATGAAAGAAAACGTCGCCAGGCATTGTGGCAGGCACCTATAGTCCCAACTACTCGGAATGCTGAGGCAGGAGAATCTCTTAAGCCAAGGAGTATAAGGTTGCTGTGAGCTATGCCACAGCATTAGAGCTGGAGTGACAAAAAAAAGACCCTGTCTCAAAAATAAAAATAAAAAGGCAACTCAGACCAGCCAGTGTCACTTCTAGAAATAAAGCCTCTGCCACCCCTCCCCTCTTTGTCCCTCCCTTGCTGTGGGTTCTTAAGGAAACACCTCACCCCCGCCCCCAGGATTAACATGCTGTGTGCCCACAGTTCTGTTTCCCAGCCTGCAATTGGACCTTCAGTGTATCCAAATCTAAGTAATAACGGGGCCATGTTAACACCTTTCCCATTCTGATGAAAACACTCTGTGCAAAGCACTGTAAGGCTTTACAATGATTCCATTGTAAATGGTTCCTTTTTGTGGAAGGGATTCACACTGCTTCTAGGTATAGAGAACATCTGTAAAAGCTAAATGAGCTAGAATGAGAGAAATTGGCTATTTCATTTCCAAATACCACCATCTTATCAGGCAAAATATAGTGAGCTGTTTGTGAACATGAGTTTTCTCCACTTGGATAATTCTCTTCTTCTGAGTTAGGGGCAAAAAGGTAGCGATTACAAGGTTGGACTAAAATAACTCCAGGTTTTTCTCCTCCCTACAGGCTAAACCAATGTGAGAAAAACTAGGAGATTAGATACAGAGAGAGCTGAAGAGCAGGAAAGCCCCAAGCAATGTGAGGAGAGCCACAGGGGAAGCCAGGATTCTCCCGCGCCCTGAAGAGTCTGAGTCGGAGGTAAGGATTTAACCCGAGTCAGAAAGAGGCCTTCTCATCAACTTCAGGAGCAGAGGAGGATTAGAGAAAATAAGACATGATAGCAGGTATTAAAGTACCAGATTCACCCAGAAATTTTATTTCTGCAGAGTGACCTAGTGGAACCACAGAATGGAATAAGCTGACATTGTGTACCCTCTGCTATGATGTGCTGAGAAGGACACAACATCACTTCCGCGGTGTTCCTACCCAAACTGCATAATGTGGACCTAACCATGAGGAAACATCGGACCAACCCAACAAGAGCCACTCTGCAAAGACACGAACCTGGACCCTTCAAAAACATCAATGTCATGAAAGACAAAAAGAAAGGCCAAGGAATTGCTCCAGATCAAAAGAGTTTAAAGGAATCAGGTGTGGGAAGGCTTCACACCTATATTCCCAACACTTTGGGAGGCCAGAGGAGGAGAACTGCCTGAATAAGAGGGAGATCCTGTCTCTACAAAAAATAGAAAAATCAGCTGGGAACTGTGGTGTGCACCTGTAATCGGCTATTGTGGAGACTGAGGCAGGAGGATCACTTGAACTCAGGAGTCTGAGGTTGCAGTGAGCTCTGATGATACCACTGCACCCCAGCCTAGATGAAAGAGTGAGACTTTGTCTCAAAAAAAAAAAAAAAAAAAAAAAAGAGACAGAGAGAGAGAAAGATTAAAAATAACTGATGCAATGCAGCCTGAACTGCTAGGACATTGTTAGAAGACAACCGATATTTGAATATGACTGTATAGTAGACAACAGTGTTGCATCCGTGTCAACTTTCCTGAACTTGATGAGTGTACCACACTTTTGTAAGAGAATGTTCTTGTTCTCGGGAGATGCAATCTAAAATATTAAGGGGTAGAAGATCGTTGTGTCTGCAACTTACACTCACCTGGTTTAGGAAAAAGCAAAACAATAATGTAAGAGAGAAAGCTAAATGTAAGGAACAGATGTTGAAGATGTTAAAAAGAGCACATTAGCAATGGATGAATCTAGCTGATGAGTGCTGTGGAGCTGACCATACTATTCTTAAAACTTTTCTATAGGTATAGCTTCTATAGGTAGTTTATTTTTTCAGAAAGAAAAAGTTACAAAAAAATTACTGTTCTATACATATAAAATCTGCTTAGCAGTAATGTATTATTCAGGTACTTTAATAAAGTTAGACCTTGGATGAAATAAAGAAAATGAAAGGCAAGTGTTATGGGTGCCATTGTGTCTCCCCCCCTCCCAAATTCATGTGTTGAAACCCTAATCCCCCAGAATCTCAGAATGTGATCATATTTGAATATAGGACCTTTAAAAAGGTGATTAAGATAAAATGAAGCCATTAGAAAGGGCCTTGATCCAATCTGACTGGTGTTCTTATAAAAGGAGGAAATCTGAACATACACAGAGACACCAGAGGTGTCCCATGAAAGACCAAGTGAGGACACAAGCAGGCCTCCATTTACAAGCCTAGGAGAGAGGCCTCAGAAGAAACCGACCCTGCCCATGCCTTCATATTGACCCTCCAGCCTCCAGAACTGAAAAAAGAAACTGCTGTTGTTTAAGCCAGGCCGTCTGTGGTATTCTGCCCTGGCAGCAGCCCTGAGAGCCTGACACAGCAGCACAAGCTCCTTCTCTGCGGCCACACACGTGTTTATGATGCCTCAGCACCTGCACCAGGAGCAACTGCTTCAGGGAACTCCAGGGAGCAACACCCGCACCTCTCATGTCCCCAGGCACTGATACTTTCTACTCTCCAGTCTTCTGATTCATTCTTTTTATTTTTTTTCTTTGCTGTTTTTGGTTTCATTTTGTTATTATTTCTATGATTCATTCTTTTTAAAACACAGGTGGGGCCTATCAGCTGAGTTCAGAATCCCCTAAGGGTCATGACCTGCAGGGGGTTAAGTCTCTGGCTTAGCTGGTGCACATCCTGTCCTGGTGACACAGTCACAGTGTGCTATGCAGGTGGCCTCTACACCTGTCAAGGTGGAGGCAGGTGCCACCACAGTCCCCAGAACAGCAGCTGGCTATCCACCTGAACCCCATTCTAGAGCTCCACGCACCCACTCAGAGAGAGAAGTTGCACGCTGGAACCTCTCATGATTTGGAGGCCACTGCCACCAACTGGAAGAGGACAGTGACGGGAGACCTGGCAGAGCTGCCAAGGAGACCTACCCCGGCAGAGTGCACCATGCACTTGGGCGCTCCCGTGGTGCCGGATGAGAACATGATGAAGAGCGGGTGGCTGAAGGACAGCTGCTCGAACTCTAGCTGCGGAGCTTGGTCACCAGAGCCACCAGCAAGAAAGTCATCCAGAAACACACTGTGGGCAAAAACATGAGGGAAACAAGCAGTGAACATTCTGGAATGCTGCACTAGATGTGCACATGTGCTCCCTCCAACTTCTACCAACTGAAAGCCTGGATTTCTGGGGGACACTGGCATGCTCTGGAAGCTTCCTAGGACAAAGGGAGGAAGTCAAATCTCAGGGACTCAAGCTAATGGAAGGAAAACTCACTGAGTGAGTGAAGATTCCAAGTGCTTTATCTGGCGCAAACACCGCAGAAGGGGGCTTTGGAAATAGTGTTGGAGTCTTCTGAGCCCATGTCCTTTGTTCCCCATTCATCATCTGATTAGCAAACATCTTGTTTCCAGTGATTGCCCAAAGGGAAGCACTGGCCAAGTGGTCTGAATTAGGTCCCTCTAGGCAGCAGGGAGTGGGCAGGTGCTGGATTAATGAGCCTTCCTGCATGTGTGGGCTAATGTCCCCAAACCATCACTTAATCATGGAGACCTGCTAGGTAAATATCATGTGTTATCATCAATTCACTATATCCTGAGGTTCGTAATAACAAGACACAAATATTTGCCCAAACTAAAATTAATCCCAGCTATTGGCTGTCACCTAAGAAATCTGCCCAGCCTCGCCCCAAAGCTGACATAAAGCACCCATCTAGGGGCCAATGACCAAAGGGGCCATGTAAACAGGAGATTTGTCTTCTGAGATAAAAACAGCAGCAGAAGCCAAAAGCCATCTTGGGAAGGGCAGTTTTTCTATTTTGAGATCAGCAGAAACACCAATCCCCAAACACTGACCCTATACCAATTTGACAAGTGGAACTTTCTTTCAAGGAAGAAGGCGGGGGAACAGTTAAACTCAGCCTGTAGCAATTTGCTGAAGAATTACGCTGAAATACAAATGCATACATACTACAACGGAGAATTTTACAGTTGTGCATGGGAAGGCCTTAAAGATGAGGGATTCTCCTGAGGGAGCCACAGTGGAGTAAACGGGGGCATCCAACACGATCCAACCCCAAGCAGTAAACAAATAAAGGCGTCTACTCCAGTGTGTCAGGAAAATTGCTCACTGGGGAACTTCACAGCCAATGAAGCCCCACTCACCCCCACCTCCAACATGAATCCCACATATGGGAAGTGCCCGATCTAATCGGATACTTCACACAGAGAAAAACCTTTTCTTTCAAATGGTCTATCAATCACAGTAAATAACAGTTACTTGTATTGCTCTTCTAAAAAAGAAAAGCCCACTTGGGAGTCTGAGGCAAGAGAATTGTTATGCCCAAGAGCTAGAGGTTGCTATGAACTGTGATGCCACAGCACTCTGCCAAGGGCGACAAAGTAAGACTCTGTCTCAATAAAAAAAAAAAAGGCTTGGCGCCTGTGGCTCAATGGGCTAAGGCACCAGCCACGTACACCTGAGCTGGCGGGTTCAAATCCAGCCCGGGCCCGACAAACAACAATGACGGCTGCAACCAAAAAAAATGGCCGGGCGTTGTGGCGGGCGCCTGTAGTCCCAGCTACTTGGGAGGCGGAGACAAGAAACTCGCTTGAGCCCAGGAATTGGAGGTTGCTGTGAGCTGTGATGCCACAGCCCTCTATCCAGGGTGACAGCTTGAGGCTCTGTCTCCAAAAAAAAAAAAAAAAAAAGCCCAAAGGGTGGCTCTTGCCCACCAGCGCCCTGCAGACAGACAGGCATAAACTCTATTTTGGTTTATCTGTGGCACCTGGCAATCAAAAGATGAACAGGGGCCAGTTGTGGAGGCTCACACCTATAATCCTAGCACTCTGGGAGGCCGAGGCGGGTGGATTGTCTGAGCTCAGGAGTTTGAGACCAGCCTCAGTAAACCAAGACCCCCATCTCTACTAAAGTAGAAAAACTAGCTGGGTGTTGTGGCAGGCACCTATAGTTCCAGCTACTCCAGAGGCTGAGGCAAGAGGATTGCTTAAGCCCAAGAGTTTGAGGTTGCTGTGAGCTATGATAATGCTACGGCATTCTACCTAGGGAGGCAGAGTGAGACACTGTCTCAAAAAAAAAATAAATAAATAAAAGGGGCCAGGCACAGTGGTTCATGCCTACAATCCCAGTACTCTGGGAGGCCAAGGTGGGTGGACCACTTGAGCTAACGAGTTCAAGACCATTCTGAGCAAGAGTGAGATTCCATCTCTAAAAAGTAGCTGGACGTTGTGGCAGATGCCTGTAATCCCAGTTACTTGAGAGACTCAGGCAAGATGCCTGATTGAGCCCAGGAGTTTTGAGGTTTCTGTTAGCCACATGAAGCCACAGCACTCTACTGGGGGTAAGAAAGTGAAACTCTTCATATATGAAGCACATTCTGCCCTATGATTGCACCAATGTACACAATTATGATTTAATAAAATTATTAAAAAAAAAAAAAAAGAAAGTGAAACTCTGTCTCAAAAAAAAAAAAAAAAAACAACTGAACAGCAGTGGGAGTCTGCTTCCTAGGACTTACTGAGGGAGCTCTTGCATCATCTAAAGCTAAGTGAAGTGGCTAATGTTATTCCACTGGATGCTCTCATTTTATATCAAGTATTGATGAGTGAATTCAGAAAAACAAAAGCCAGGCTGCATGGACCTGGCAGACCCCGTTTTACTTCCTTCTGCAGTTATGGGCTCGGTCAGTTAAAGCCAAGGAACTAAATCCAAGGTTGTACAACATAAGGCCAGGGCCCTGTCAGCAGCATTCCCATAGACCACGGGGACAAGCACCTGGGCCGCCTTTGGAGGCTCCACATTGCCCTGACTCGGGCTGTCTCGGGGACAGAGCCTAGCACAGCCTCGCCATGACAGTTCTGCTGAGAGCTGACTGCATGCCCTCTGCTCCACATCAGCCTGTGTGATCCTCACAGACAGCTCATGAGGGAGGCACCGTCCCCACTGGACAGATGGAGAAGCCAAGGCACAGAGGTTAGTCACTTGCACAGGTCACACAGATGAGATCTGAACCCAAGAAGTCTGCCTCTAGAGTCTGAGGCCCTCACCAAACCACCACTTTGCTTGCATTAGCCTTCATCCCCTGGAATTCCTACACATGCAGATGAACCCACAACTCATAGGCCCCCCGGAGAACCAACAAGGCCCTGCTCCCAACTCCTGGGCACTTCCTTCCCGTCCCACTCAATAGGCACAACTGTGCCCAATGGGCCTCCCTGAAGGTGTGTCTCACCTCCCAAACATTATGTCCTGACCTCCAGGGCTTGCAAACTCACCTTGCAAGCCCTGGAGATCAGGACATAATGCCTTGTACCTCTCAGCACCCCCAGAGAGCATCCTGATATATGATAAGAATAAGCCATATGTCAACTACCATGGGTCTGAATGAAAAGGCCTCTGAAATCTCCTCCCATCCACTACCTCTGCCCCCCATGTGAGCATAAGGATGCCCTGCCCTGTCTCTACGCTTCCTTCTCACTGGGCTTTAATGGGCCACTCACAAGACTATTTTCAGTGGCCCAGGCCAGAAACTACAGGCAAAGCTTACCCTACGAGGATAAACACCTGATCCCCAAACCCTCTCCCTCTCTGCTTCGAGAAAGATCAAAGGAGCTCGGCGCCCATAGCACAGTGGTTATGGTGTCAGCCATCTACACCGAGACTGGTGGTTTGAACCTGTCCCAGGCCAGCTAAACAACAATGACTACTGCAACAAAAAATAGCCAGGCATTGTGGTGGGCGCCTATAGTCCCAGCTACTAAGAGGCTGAGGCAAGAGAATCGCTTAAGCCCAAGAGTTTGAGGTTGCTGTGAGCTGTGATACCATGGCTCTCCACCAAGGGTGAAATAAACTCTGTCTCAAAAAAAAAAGAAAGATCAAAGGAGGATAATGCCACTCATTCCCGAATAGCCCTGGGAAATGCAGTCTAGGGGCCTCAGGCGCTTCACCTACAAAATGATTTTTTTTTTTTTACTATTAGAAAAGTTTATTTAACAAAAAGTTGAATATGAAAATGTACAAGACTCAATTTTGACATCATAGTAAAACAGGCTCATTGGAGACAGGACATGGATTTCTCTGCAGAACAGCCATTATTTATACTCGTTCCAAAGCTTCTAACATGATGATACTATTTCCTCGTATTACCACCATTCCAATATTGTTTTGTTGCCTATTAGTTGCCATCTATCACAAGATTCATAAAGGGATCAAACCCCCACAATATTCCTTGGACATGTCTGCCACCATTTAATTTAAATGATAACTTCTTGTCCATAAATTTTTTCAGTTCAGGAGGGTGAGCTTTGCTCATAGTAATAACTCCACCAGATCAAAGATGAGCAGAAACGTAATTCGCAGCCTCGACCACACTCCGGCGGGCCAAAATGATTTTAACTAAAACCTCCTCTGCTTCTAAAATGCTATGACCAACTCCAAGTGGGAAGATCCCACGGAGACCTGCTTCCCAGCCGGGTTTTGAGTATGTTCTACACAGACCTGTGTATTAGAGTGTGGCTGGTTCCTTACCTATTTGGAATCTTGGAAATGTCAATCTTCTCTCTGCAGGTGACATAAGGAATCACCACCACTTTTTTCAAGTCTGGCAGTCCTAAAAAGTAAGGGAGGATAAAACACAAGTTTATAAGTCAAAGATACTTAGTGGCTAATTTTTTTTTGAGACAAAATGTAACAGGATCTAGCCTGGGGTCTACCCCCGGGGTTTTGTAGCTTGCAGTTTCCAAAGGCCCAAGCCCACAGACACATACACACACACACCAGCTCAAAGTCGAAGGGCCACACACCTTTAACCACCTGCTGCAGCTTCTCCAGGTGGCTGTGCTCTTTGCTGTTATAGATAACAGCCTCCACAGAGAAGATCAGCTTAGGTTGAATTTGAGAAAACCGGTCCAGGACACCCTGGAAAAGGGAAGAAAAAGTTATCACTGATCATCCAAAAGGCAAAAACCTTCAGTGGCAGCAGGCACAGTGGCTTATGCCTGTAATCTTAGCACTCTGGGAGGCCAAGGCAGCCAGATTGCCTGAGCTCAGGAGTTCGAGACCGACCTGATTAGGAACAAGACCTCATCTCTAAAAAACCAGCTGGGTGTAGTGGTGCACGCCTGTAGTCCCAGCTACTCAGGAGGCTGAGGCAGGAGGATTGCCTAAGCCCAAAAGTTTGAGGTTGCTGTGAGCTATGAAACCATGACACTCTACCAAGGGCAACAAAGTAAGATGCTGTCTCCAAAAAAAAAAAAAAAACTTTCAGTGGCCCAGAGGACCATCATGCACAAGCCACATCCCTGTGTCCCCAGCACCCATGGCCAATAAAGAAAGCCAATGAAAGCACAACCTCCATTTGATAATCTACCAGCATTCTGAGGAAGACATTAATATCGATAAATGAAATTTAATAACTGAAAGGATGTTCAGACTTGTACTGAAATGGGAAATCATAGGGTGCATATTTGCAGTACTAAAAAGATTCCCCATTTAAAAAAAGAACCTTTTAACATGGCTCTCTAGCATACAATAAAGGTTCATCTTCCAAAACACTAACTATAGCATTCCACAGTGGTCCCCTATTTTGGTTCTTTGAATCTTCAATTTAAAAAGAATCTAAATTCTCTAAACGCTGTATTTTTGCCAACCAAATGCATAAACCTATGCACATATCCACTAGTTAATGAGCCCATCTTATATGCAGGCTCACCACACTCAGGTGTCTGTCTATACTGCACCCAGAATCTGCCATCCCACCAAGGGCACCTCTTTCCTAAAAGAGATTCCTCCCACCTAGGTCAGGAGGCTTGTTTCTGGAACTGAGGTGAGCTGACTAGGGTGGCTTCATGACCACCTTGAAGCTCCCTGAGTACTAAGTCCAGAGATAACAGATTAAAGCCCCCTAAAATCAGGCCTCTATTCATCTCCCCTCCTGGCCATTCTCAAGTTCAGAACACAGGAAGGGATTTTTATCCACAAACAAGGCTATTCCCTTGTAAAGGTTCAAGATCAATCAATGCCTGGGTTACTCAAGGGGCACACACAGTGATAACTGGAACCTCCTTATAATGACTCCACAGAGCAAGGGTGGGTGTTGTTAGAGCCACCCAAGGTGGGACTATTAAGCTAATTAAGCTCATTAGAGTAACTAATTAGCAGGTTTTGTTTTCAGCTCCCAGGTGACTCTTAGCTGGAGAGAAGCCCCCACTCAGCAAGAGCCTAAGGGGCAGCAGCATCAGCACCACCTGCCCCCTCCCCAGGCCTAATGAATTGGAAACTCTGTGGGGGGTGAGGAAGGGGGTTCAGCAATCTGTTTTCACTAGCCCTCCAGATGGCCCTGATGTATGATAAAATTTCAGAATCCCTGGGCTAAAAAGCTCAAGGATTGAGAGTTTGCTTTCAACGCTGTCCAATTTTCCAAACCAGAAGCTGCGCTAACGGAAGAGTAGGGGGGAGGAAGCATTTTCTATTCCATGTACTGGGTGCCAGGCACAGTGCCAGTGAGGCAAACAGACATGGTTCCTACTCCCTGGAATACACAAGCTATCAGAAACACAGGAGGAAAACAATTATAAATGTTATTGTTTTCCACTTCCAATTGTTTCCAGAGAACTACACTCACAGCTTAGGAAGCCAGGGAAAAGAAAAGAAAGGAAGGAAGGAATTCTGGCCATAATGAAAACCGAAATCTTTTTGCCAAGAATAAAATCCTTGGCAAATCTGATCAACAAAAAAGATAACACTGAGCAGGCGCAGTGGCTCATGCCTGTAATTCCAGCACTTCGGGAGGCTGAGGCAGGAGGATCACTTGAGCCCAGTGAACTATGATCATGTTGCTGCACTAAAGCCTAGGAGACAGAGCAAGACCTTATCTAAAAAACAAAAAATTATTTGAGAAGTGGTGGAAGCCCTGAAGAGAGAAAGGCCACCTAACACAAGACACCACATCTCCCTAAGTTAGGGAGATAGAAACCATCGCAGAAGGTAGGAAAGGACGGAAAATACACAAACCAGAAAGGTTACAGACCAATGTTACTTAACACACTAACAGACTAAAGGGGTGAGGTGGGGAAATCACATGTTTGTCTTGGAGGCATCTGACAAAATGTGACGCCCTTTCTGTCCAAAAAGCTTTCATAGCTGGAAACTGGAGGAAATTTACTCACTGACAAAAGGTATATAGCAGACACTGATGGCACATATCATGTGTGGTAAAGGACGGGAACCCCAGTGGGATGAGAGCACAGTCCCCAGGACGTCCCTCTGCCAAGGCAATGGGTGGAAGTTAGAAATGGCCCGCCTTGTGAAGACCACGGGGACAGTGTGGAAAACTCCATGAAAATCACTAGAAAAACCATTAGAACGAATCAAAGTTAGGCAAAATGGCCACATCCAAACTCAACACAGAAGAATAAACAGCACTGTTCCCCCCCAGAAAGACATTTTGAAAAGTTAATAAGGAAAAGGGAACAAAATAAAATGAGAAAGCAGATCCTACAGAATTTTTTTTTTTTTTTTTTTTGAGACAGAGTCTCACTTTGTTGCTCTTGGTAGAATGTCATGGCATCACACTTTACAGCAACCTCAAACTCTCGGGCTCAAGCAATCTGCTACCTCAACCTCCTGAGTAGCTGGGAATACAGGCATATGCCACCATGCCCTACTGATTTAAAAAATTATTTTGAGGCTGGGAACAATGGCTCATGCCTATAATTCTAGCACTCTGGGAGGCCGAGGAGGGTGGATTGCTTGAGCTCAGGAGTTCAAGACCAGCCTGAGTAAGAGCAAGACCCTGCCTCTAAAAATAGCTAGGCGTTGCGGTGGGCGCCTGTGGTCCCAGCTACTTGGGATGTTTGTTGATGTTTGTGACATCTGATGTGTTCTGTTCTATAACCGGGACCATTACCCCACTTTGTGTCACAAGCTGGAAGCTGCATTTTATGGACTTGATTACCCAAGTTATAACTAAAACTCTTTGCTTGCTTCAGGGCTCATGAGCCATTGCTTCATGAGCCATTTTAACTTTCTTGTCTGGAAGTCAGGAAAATAGCAGGTAGCGATTATGACTAAAAAGAGAAGGAAAATGGGCCCAAGTGGCAACTAAGGTAATCTGTGACCAATGGGAAGTAGGATACCTAAGGCCCTCAGGGGATCAATAGGCTTCATAGATAATTGTAGGAGGAACTGGATGAGGACCTGTTCCTGTGTGCGGCCTTTGTGTGGGTCTCCTGATCCTTTTCCACTCTCTCTGGACAAGTCTATGTTTCACCTGTGCTTTAAATAAACTGTTTCTGTCCTGCTGCACTGGGGAGTGTGGGCTGCTTTACTCTCCCTCCCCCTTTACTTCACTTTCACTCTCACTCCCAGAACTTGCTAGTTTACTAAGTGAATAGGAGCAGGTCTACTGGACAGCCAGGAGTCTTAGAGACCCCTGACAGGAAGCAAACACGTTCAGACCTGTCTGTTCAGAGGTATGTCTCGAAAGAGGCAGAAAAGAGACCCCTGGAATGCTACTGTGACACTGCCAGTGAGTGATGACAGCACCTAGACCGGGGTGAGGAAGGAAGGAAACTGGGGAAGCAGGAGAGGAAGGAGGGGCACACCGCAGGTGGGGAAGGGATACAGCCTGGTGGGGAAGGCCCCAGCGTGGACAGGAGTGTGGTGAGGGGCTACTGATGCAGACGGGGTCATCTCTGGAGGGAGCTGAGCTCATGTGGGGCTCACTGAGTCTGACCGAGAACTTCCTGAGCCCAGCCAGAGCTAGAGATGAGGTGCGAAGGATGGACGGGCTCTCGGCAGAGTGACTACAGTAACAAGAGGCCCCTTCTCCAGCTAAACTCCCTGTCATCTGCAGACATCCGGAAGGAAAGGAGGCGCAGAGGTGCAGACACGCAAGCCCCAGAGGCAAATCTCTCCTCTCCAGCACTTTCCCTGCCTCTTAGGCAGGTACAGGGCATGCAAGGGAAGGGCTGTAACATTACGGGAAGCCCCCTTTCTCGTTCTTTTTTTTTTTTTGGTAAGATCAAAAAAATAAAACACTGGCCAACTTCATCATTGGTTTAAAAAAAAAAAAAAAAAAAGCAGCACTGAACACACAGCTGACAGGGACTTAGCCCCCGGCCTCAGGACGCCAGGTCCTCCATTGCCATCTGCCTCCTCTGTCCTCGGCAATGTCCCTGCTGGTCCTAGACTGTTTTCTGCTGCTCCTTCCACTCTAAATTGCCACAGAAGTGGCTGCAGAAGGCCACAAGGCAGCACCCACCCTGCCAGCACTGACACCACAGGCCCCATGGTGGCCCTCGTCAGGTCTGATGCTAATGCACACCCTGCCCAAAACCAACAGAAGGCAAGTGACAGAATTCAGAAATGGCCTTTCCTGGCACCAAACTTTCCTGGGCTACCGCCAGTCCCACCTCTTCCTCCTTCCCAGACTTCCCCAACGCATAGGAGAGAACAAGATGGAAGAATCAGGAGAGGGGCTCCCACCTGCCCAGCCAGCGCCTGAACAGCTCATGCCAGCCTGGTAAACTTGTCTCGCCTCATCCTCAGTACCCAATACGCCCTCAGAAAGCAAGGACCAGCTCTTCCCTGAAGAACATCACATCCCACTGGTTTCCCAGAATTGTTTATGTCCCGGGAAAGCCAATCCTAATTGGGACAAGGTGGACTTTTTTGCCACTCCATTTATTTCTGAGACTAACGCTATGCAAATATCGAGGCAGTAGTTTCTCTCTACTCCTTACTCCCCCCAAACCTGGCTCTGAGGCTCTGGACATGGCGTCCCTGTACCTGGCTCCGTCCACCCGAGTCACCCTTATGCAAAGTGGTCCCAACACTCCAGGACGCCTCAGCTCCCTCACCCACGGACATGGGGCCTTTCCAGACCTCTGCTGAAGTGAACACACCACAAATGGCACATCTATACTAGTGCCCTGTCTGTGCCCAGGATTCTAAGACAGACTGAACTGTGAGTCTTTGGTTTAGCTAGGGATAGAATTATTGCCAGTAAACTATGTAACACTTACTGAGTGCTGCCAGGTGCCATTCTAACCTGTCTGACCTTCACAGCCTAATAGAGGGGTAACATTCTCAGCTCCATATCCCTGATGAGGCAGGAACAGGACAAGTAATTTGCCCAAAGCCTCACAACTGGCCAGTGGCACAAATAGGATTGCAGCCAGGCCAGCCTGACTTGGGTATTGGCTCTGCTAAGACTGACACTGTGTGTGACAGAGGAAACCCAAATGACAGCAGAATAGAATCAGGTGTCGACATACTGGGCCAGACTGAATCAGGAGGAGGAGAAAGAGGAAACCCAGACAGCTGCAGGAGAGTGCATGTCCTAAGATGGGGTCAAGAACAAGAATGTCCCCACCAGGCTGGACAGAGGAGGAGTAGAGCCCAGAGAAGGGAAAGGCCAAGTCAGCTAGAAAGCCTGAGGCCAGGGTGGAGCTGGACAGATCCAGCCTGGGAGAGCCGTGGCAGGTGACAGAGACTGTCTCTGTGGAATTAAGCCACTATCCCCACACAAGGTGGCTACAAACGCAGGGTGAAAAGACACAGTCTGCCAGGGATCTGGAGCTCCAATGGCACAGAGGTGACTCCAGACCCAGTGACCAGACTGTAGAGACAACTAGTGTTTCAGAATCAGAGTCCTGCACCCTAATAACATGAAAAGATTCAAGAGTTCCCACAGACGCCTGATGTCCTCCTAGTGAGGAAGCCAAGGTCAAGACCTCTGAGAGCTGATGGAGAGCTGCTTGAAAACTGCTTCATGTTGTGATGAAAAAAACACACCTGTGATCATGCATCTGCCCTGAATACCATGCTTAGTAACCAGCCAAGCACTGAAACAGCAGCCACCGTGGAACCGTGGAACCGTGCAGACAGCCACCCAGCGAGAAGAGCAGCTGCTCTATTTACAAATAAACACGCACACACTCTCACAGGGCCACCTGAAAATGCTTCAGGAGGAAGAGGGCTGCAGGCTTGGCCCTCAGGGTGTGCACTGTCAGAGAGTGGCCTCCACTAACACCTTTGAAAATGCCAAAGGCTCAAAGGTAAACAATGAAACAAAGAAAGTACCAACAAGCTCAAAAAAACGCAGGACCTGAAGACCTGATGAGGCTGGAAGGTTGGGAACCCCAAGAACAGGGCACTCCCCCTACCTGGTATTGCCCTCCAAGCCCACATGTCTTGATTAGCTACACTGAAATTCGTGGGCAGCCAGCAGAGGTGGAGGGGAGGAGAGGGACAGGGTGGAAGTAAAGCACAGGGCAGTGATGGAAGCCAAAAACACATCCCCCTGGCATGGCTGAGGAAAGATGGGCGCCCCAGCCCTCCATGGACAGCCCACCACAACAGAGAGGGTCTCTTCGGCCCTCAGCCTATCCAGACGCAGAGAGCTACCTCCACTGCCTGTGGGCAGGTGGATCTACTGTAAGGAAGCCCTGCCCCCATACCTGTAAATCACCTGCTTTGCAACTCCACAGCAGTCTGCACAGGCTCCAGCACTAACTTCAGAGCCCAGGACCACTGGGCTATAATGAGACCAAATAATTCAAAACAGGATTTGAAGCACAGTGACAATTTTCCCTTTATAATAGGAATTCTTAGTGATTTGCAACACGATTCAAAGTAGGAAAGACATTCACGTTTCATTGCAGATTTCAGCAAAGTGCCCATTACCGAAAAGAGGCACCATCTGAAGCTTAAAATGGTGATGGTGGAAATTAAAAACAGGCTCCTCTTTCCTAAGTCAAGATCTGAAAACTACTGAAGAAAAGAGTTCAAGAGCCCACAGCCTCTTGGCCTCTGCTCACTCCTGGGACTCTCATTGGCCCAACTCCTCCTGGTTGGTTTTAGCCCCTGAACAAGGATGCAGAGGAGGGGAACAGAGTCTGACCTGCCAGCACTGCAGGATTTGGCACCGATCCGTCCCATGTCCCTATTCAGCTCACAGATACCAAGTGTCCAAGTAGGCACTATGCCACGTGTCAGCCACACGACCTCCCACACCACAGTGGGACAGCTGCCAACTCATGCCTGCTGGCTGGATCTCACTACAAACATGAGCAACACAGTATTGCACACACACCTCATCCATAGCAAGATAGAAGGAGGACTCTATACCTCAGACACCAGCAAAATGAGACCTATCCCCATAATCAAGGCAGACCCAAGCATCTTAGCAGGAAGGCATTTGGCCCTGTCATTTTTTCTGACCCAGAGACACAGTCCAGGGCTCCTGGGAAGATCCCCTCCCTGAAGCTGCTAGTGCGGTGCGAGCAGAGTTGTGCTGCCACCTAGCGCACACGTCCTGCTCCTTGCTCATGCTGCCAGGCAGCGCCCACACATACTGAGTCCAGAAGCAATTTTCCCTTTACAATAGGAATTCTTAGGGATTTGCAACAGAGTAGGGAAGAGACAGGGAAGTAGCATCCCAAAAACCAGAGACCATGCTCACTGCAGAGCCACAAGCCAGCCCTAGGTCCACCCAGAGCTGGCTGGGAGGGTCATATACATGGGACAGTGGACTAGCCAGACCGGATGCAGCCATGAGAACAGGCTATGGGTGGCAACTGCTGCCAAGCAGAGATTACCTATTCCCCTCCCCACAGGCTTTAGCCAGCCACCAAATGCTAGTTCTAGGAGCCCCGCTGTCCCATGGTAGTCATCACCCCACACGCACCACACACAGCTCTCCCAACATCTCACACCCCACTTACAAAAGGCTGAAATTTAACTCAAAACACTCCCATCTCCTGACTAGTTAATAGCAGGTCACACTGACCACACTTGCCAGGAGGTCAAGCACTGCCCCCAGGCCCAAGGAGGCATCTTCACCAGCCCCTGCAGTGTGCATGTTACTGCCCCCTTTTCCCGCTGAGGACTCTAGGGCACCCACCCAAGGACACAGAGCTGGGAAGTCCTCTGAGCCCAGGGCGCCCACCACACCAACCCACCTTCTGGCCAAGGCCCTTCCCTTCACCCTGCCAAGGGGCCCAGTGGCAATAGGGATCTCACCCTCCCCAACCTTCCATAGGACACTGCCAGCCCCAAGCATATCACAAAGCCCCCATAGAGGGCCTTGGGGACAGGCCATAGGTAGCACTGCTGTCTCAGGAGAGTCCTCACTGACCCAGGGGGTCCTAGGGTTGAAGCAGTCTGGGAGAGGACTCAGGAAAGTTCTAGGGGCACTGAGTAGGGAGCTACAGGGAGGTCATCCCCTCCCTCAGTGGCACCTTGAACTGACGGGGTTGGCCTTGGTCAACCATTTACCCCTGCAGGCTTCTATGTCTGATTCCCCTCCACGCAGTGTGGGGGAAATGCCATTATTCCTCAAAGACCTACCGGAAGAGCCAGCTTCAAAGGAGACAGGCATCTCTAAGCTCACACCCCAAAAAGCCTCGCCTGTGGGCAACCATGAACACTGACTCTGGGCACTGGCCCCTGACAGTGCCAATAAGAGGCAGTGTCCCCCACCCCCCCACCCCCCGCAAGCCACCACAGCTCTAGGCGTCCTGCCTGCACAGACTTATTTTACATCTGTCTCCTGGCTCTGCACCTGTTTTGCAGATGAGGAAATCTGAGGCACAGAGGGGATAAATGACTCACCCAGGGCTTGTGGCCAGCTGAGCCTGGCCAGCACTCAGCCACTGGGCACCCCCAAACAATGCATGGTGGGGCTTGGCCCAGAACAAAAGCAGACTAGTGCCAGGAAGAGTGTTCAGGGACATAGATACCACATGTCCTCTAACGGGGTCTGTCCTCATGGCTCAGGAAGGTCCCTAATGCCCAAGACTCTGCAGCCAGGAGATGGCCCTGGCCGGGGAGCAGGGCTTGGGCATCCAGGAAGTCCCACCCTGTGCTGCTTCAATTGCCCCACGGAGTTTACGGTGCACTTCTGGTCACTGCCTTTCCCCTCTGGGCGTGGTTCCTTCAGGGTGATGTGGAGACAAAGAGGCCCCCTCCCAGGGAACCACAGAAAGCAAAGCAAGGAGGCCCTGAGGGGAATTCTGCGAGCAACAGCTTCAAAACAAATCTGGAAAACCATCCTCAGAGGATAATCATTTAGGAAATCCCGCGTGATCACTACATCACAGGTGAGGAAGACAAGACGATCTCCCGGGACCTTAATGACACTGGCCACTGCACACATCCCCCGCCAAGGTCATCCATACACAGTCGGGCCATTAGAACCACTGAAAACGAAGAACCAGCTCATCCTTACATTTAAAAACAAGGTGCAGCTCCTTCTGGGTCTTTCTCTCTTGCTATTCCCGTCACTGGCCAGGATCATGGGAGGCCTCCATGGCACTGCCAAACAGCCCCACAGGAATTCTACCTGCAGCCACCCCCGCCCAGGGCACTCACAGGCACAGTCACCCCCTCCGCTGGGGACCCCGACTCACGTTCACACCGAAGTCCGGTGATGTAGAGCTCCAGATGGCACCGATACTTGCCACGGCCAGCATGGCTTCCACGGCGTGCTCGCTGTTGGGCAAATAACCTGTGGGAAGGACACAGGGAGGAAGCCTTGGGTGCGGGTGTGCTGGAGGCAACAGAGTAAGCAGACTTCCAAGGTTCCTCTGGGGGCCAGGGCAGGGCCAGGGCAGGCAGAGTGGAGAGAAGGGGGCTGGCTTGAGCTGCCCACAGATCATATCCTCTCCACTCTCCCACCCACCCGAATCACCTGCCAGCTGCCTGTCCACGCCCCACTACCCCCAACCCAGGTCCATTCTCTATATTCCAATCAGGTTACCCTGCAGCCCTGCGTGACCAGCCCCGTCCTCCAGGGGCCTCTGCTCCCTCTGCAGGACCTGCTCACAGCTGCCTTTCAGTTCTTCAGTTGCTCTAAGCCCCTCCTGCCACGGGGACTTTGCACAGGCTTTCTGCCCTGCCTGACAGCACCAGCCTTCTCCACTCAGGGCATGCTCATCCTTCAGCTTCTAACTTAAACATAAAGGAAACTTCCACAGAGAGGTCTTCTTTAAGGCCTTTCTTTCCCCCTCTCTGTGGACTTCTGTCCCCAGCTAGTCACCTGAAAAATACCCTGTATTTCTCCCTCACCAAACTCACCATAACTGCAAATGAGTGATCACCTGTGTAACTGGGGGTTTAATGCCTGGTTCTCACACGGAGGACTGGGACTTTTCCTTTCTTGTCCATTTACTTTGTTCTGTGCCCTGCCTTTCAAAGACCTCAGATACTTGCTGATTGGTAGATAAAAGGATGGATGACAGACGGACAGACAGATGGACGGATGGGTGGGTGAGTGGATGGACAGAGAAGTGGGAACCAAGAACACAGCAGTGCGGTCAAGAGCCATGGACCAACCAGTCAGGAGCAGAGGAGGTGCTCAGGCCCTTGCCCACTGGCGTTCATGACAACAGAGGCAGAGAATCCTTAAGGCCAGAGAGAAGATGCTCAATTAAACCAATCACCCTACACATTCCAGAGGAAAAGACATGGGCACCAGGCATTAGGGAGTAGAAGACCCTTGGCCAAAGGCCTCACCTAACAGCCCTCTCCCTCTTCCTGTCCTGCCCCCTGTAGTTTATACTTCCAATTATTTGGCTTAACATGCATCTCCCCTGCTAGGCCACAAGCATCCAAGGGGTCCAAGACAGTGGTGGAAAATATCATCTTCACTCAGCCCCAAGGGCTCTGCCCGCAGATGTGTGAAGAGTCTGCTGTGCAGATGAAACCTGGCTGAGTGTGTGAGACCAAAAAGTCTCAACAGTGTCATCCCCAAGGGCAAGGAGGGACTCACCGCCTGGGAGGCTGGGAGAGCCAGCTGACTACTTGATGACTGACAAATGCTGAGGAGCCAGCCCTTCCCCCGAAGCATATCTCTTAGGGGCAAACCAATAGCCAAGCTGGGATCTGGGAAATGCCCCTCAAAGGAAGCAAGCCCAAAGGTGTCTTGACTGTCTCCCCCAACATACCCTGTTCTGTTTCTCCTTCTCTCAGAAATGGTACTCCAAAAAGAGATTTTAAAAAATAAAAATTGGACAATAGAATGTTTTGCGTTTCTTTGCTAGACTTTGAAAGAGTACAGATTAATTTGGACCAAGAAGGACCCAAGAAAAGCAAACTTTCTTTTTTTTTTTTTGAGACAGAGTCTCACTTTGTCGCTTCGGTAGATTGTCATGGCATCATAGCTCACAGCAACCTCAAACTCCTGGACTCAAGTGATTCTCTTGCCTCAGCCTCCCGAATATCTGGGACTACAGGCATCTGCCATAACACCCAGCTATTTTCAGAGGCAGGGTCTTGCTCTTACTCAGGCTGGTCTTGAACTCATGAGGTCAGGCAATCCACCCACCTTGGCCTCCCAGAGTGCTAGGATTACAGCAGGCATGAGCTACCGCATCCAGCCTAGAAAAGTAAACTTTCAAACTCAAAAATGCCTGTTCCAATCACTGGCCTAGGACTCATACTCATTCATTCAACAAATAATTATTCGATGTCAACCATGTGCCAGGCGCTCCTCACAGATATGGCAGCAGCAAAAGACAAGGCCCCAGCCTCACAGGTTGGAGGACACATGCACACACAGCCCAGTGTGACACATAAGGACCATAAGGAAAAGCAAAGCAGGTGCAGGGAGAGTGATGGCTTTTCTTTTTTTTTTTTTGTAGACACAGAGTCTCACTTTGTCACCCTCAGTAGAGTGCCGTGGCGTCACACAGCTCACAGCAACCTCCAACTCCTGGGCTTAGGCGATTCTCCTGCCTCAGCCTCATGAACAGCTGGAACTACAGGCACCCGCCACAACACCCGGCTATTTTTCCTCTTTTACAGTTCGGCCGAGGCCGGGTTTGAACCTGACACCCTCGGTATATGGGGCTGGCGCCCTACTCGATGAGCCACAGGCGCCGCCCAAGTGATGGCTTTTCTAAAGGTTAACCAGAGATGGCCTCTGAGATGGTAACATCTTAGCAGAGACCTTAACAAAAACGGGGTGAACCCTGAGGATATGCAAAAGGAGAACATTCAGCGGCACCTGTGGCTCAAAGGAGTAGGGCGCCGGCCCCATATGCGGGAGGTGGCGGGTTCAAACCCAGACCCAGCCAAAAACTGCAAAAAAAAAAAAAGGAGAACATTCGATCAAGGGCTGAGACAGGAGGTAACTTAACATGTCCCTTTCTGTTTGATTCTTTTCCAGTCAACCAAAATATGTTGAGCATTAATGCCATGGCCAATTCTGTTATCTGAGGAGGGAGACACCGGGGCTGCCACTCACTGTGTTTTATATGATAAGGCCACCCAGCTTCTCATCCTTCTTTGCAAATAAGCCGCAATAAGTTCTCTTGGGAGAGGCGTATTTCCACCAAAAACCAAGATTCCAGAGTCCAAGCCCCTGGTCAGAAGCTTCTCCTAACACCCCTGTCCTGTGGCCCTTGCCCCCTCGTGGGGACAGAGGAGGATGTCAAGAGCCCTGTACAGCAGGGCCACACTGGAAGTTACTTACCCTGTCTACACCTGCTCCTCCCTGCGTGCACACCCACCCAGATCAGGATGAAACTAAGTTCCTTGGGGTAGAGAACAGGTACATTTAGCTCAGATTCAGAAACTCTGAACAGGACTTCAGATTTTTTTCCAGAAATGCAGGTGAAAGGAAAACTGTAAGAAAAACACCTACGGTGTTTTCAGGAGGAAATCATTACTTGTGGCCTGAAAGAGCAAAAAGGCAGCCAGCTCTCAGGGAGGGAGAGCCAGCCAGACCTCAAGCCTCAGTCACCATCTGTAGACTCTAGCCCTGGGTGCTTTTTGGAAACAATAACCCCCTACAGGGTCTCAGCACAAGAGTCTGGCAGGTCCTGCTCCCTGCTCCTACCTTCTTTGGGTCCTATACACCCTCTTTCCCTTGCTTTAGGGATTAGGGGAGGAGAAAAGTAGTCAGAACAGACCAAGCCTCAGGAATCTCTAGGCAGAGGCAGGTGAAGGTGGACGAGGCCCTTGGGACCAGTCCTGGTGCCTGTCTCACCTGCCCACAGAGCTCCTGTCCCCCTCTAAACACCTCACTAGCCTCATGACCTTTGCACAGGCTGTCACTGTCTCCTGGTCTGACTATTCCTCTCCTCCCTCACTGCAGGGCTAACTCCTACATACACCTTCATTAATCCACCCAACTAGTCTTTTTTTTTTTTTTTTTTTGAGACAGAGCCTCAAGCTGTCACCCTGGATAGAGTGCAGTGGCATCACAACTCACAGCAACCTCCAATTCCTGGGCTCAAGCGAGTCTCCTGCCTCCGCCTCCCAAGTAGCTGGGACAACAGGCGCCCGCCACAACGCCCAGCCATTTTTTGGTTGCAGCCATCATTGTTGTTTGGTGGGCCCAGGCTGGATTCAAACCTGCCAGCTCAGGTGTACGTGGCTGGCGCCTTAGCCCATTAAGCCACAGGCGCCGAGCCGCAGCCAACTAGTCTTGACTGCACATCCTTGAAGTTCCTGTAATTGTTTTAGGCTCTAGGACAAAGTAAAGAACAAAACAAAGACAAGTCCCACCTTCACAGAACAGGGTACTCTTTCAACCATTTCCCTTGTCTATTTTTTGCCTCGCAAGTACAGTCCTACAAGGTTTTATGTAACATACCATGACTCTACCTTATTCAAAAGGTCATCTGTCCCTTCCAAGCCATTCATCCTGCCCTCCCTCCAAAACCATCACAAACACCAAAAATACTTACCGACAACCCGATCTCCTTTTTTCACACCCATTCTCCTCATTGCTGCAGCAAACAGAGCCACTTGCTGCCTCAGCTCTTCAAAAGTCACCTTTGCAATCTCCTCTTTGCCTTCCCCTGGGAAGAGGAAAAAAGACAAATCGTACACAGACCATCCTAAGAAGAAAGGTTCCAAATCAAAGATGCTGAATGAAAAATGCCACCTATTTTAATGCAGGTTGTTAACCTATGCCCAGGGAATACATTATACAGATGTGGGGACATAAGACAAGATACAGATCAACTCAACTTTATGGGAAAAAAAGCCCGTGTGGAAATCAGCCTTGGAAATGCACAAACAACATTTGCCATTTAAAGATTTCCTCTTGGGCGGTGCCTGTAGCTCACCGAGTAGGGTGCTGGCCCCATATACCGAGGGGGGCGGGTTCAAACCCGGCCCCGGCCAGGGCGTTGTGGCGGGCGCCTGTAGTCCCAGCTACTCGGGAGGCTGAGGCAAGAGAATCACCTAAGCCCAGAAGCTGGAGGTTTCTGTGAGCTGTGTGACGCCATGGCACTCTACTGAGGGCGACAAAGTAAGACTCTGTCTCTACAAGATAAAAAAAAAAAAAAACACAACTCTTTTCTTTTCTTCAATGATACATTCATAGCTATTTTAGGACAAAATACAATGTTTTATATTATTCATCACTTACCCCAGGGAATAGACAAAAGTCTTCTCTCCTCCCCGCATTCCCTTTTCTTGTTGTCTCCCTTTAATTCCTGGACATCTTTGAAACATTTGTCAATTTCAATAATTCCTATAATTCGTAATTATTTTAGTTACTCTCTGGAAAAATATTAAATCTGTCCCCGTGACCTCCAGGGGAAGAATATATGGCCATGCCGTGCACAATGAAGTTTCAGTCAGTGATGGACCGTGCACATGGCGGTGGTCCCATAAGATTATCATGGAGCTGAGAAACTCCTATGCCTTGTGGCCATCATAGCCATTGTGATTTACCTTAACGAATCACTCATGTGTCTGTGGTGATGCTTAACAAACTTAGTGCACAGCCAGTCAGTCACATGAAAGTATAGCACACATGATTATGTACAGTGCAAAATGTGATCATGGTGATAAGTGACTGTGCTAGTGGTTTCCATACTGACTATACTATACTTTTTATAATGATTTTAGTGGGTGGTCCTGCTACTTATTAAAAAAGAGTGAACTGTAAAATAGCCTCAGGTTGGTCCTTTAGGAAGTATCCAAAAAAGGCATTGTCATCACAGGAGGTGACAGCTGTGACTGCCCCTTCAGGACCTTAGGGTGGGAAAAGGGGTAGAGGTGGAAGACAGTGATATGGGTGATCCTGACCCCGTGGAGCCCTAGACTAATGTGTCTGTTTGTGTCTTAGGTTTTCACAAAAAAGTTTAAAAAGTAAAAAAGTAAATAAAAAATTTCTGAAGTGGGAAAGTGCTTATAGAATGAGATATAGAGAAAGAAAATACTTCATGCTACTGTACCATGTGTGTTTTATTTTACTGTTTCTTTTTACAATGTGTTGTGTTTGAACTAAGCATTATTATAAAAAGTCAACAAGTTAAAAAATAAAGTTAAAAAGTTATGGTAAGCTAAGAGTAATTAATTATTGAAAAAAAAACCTGTTTTTTTAATTTAGTGCAGCTTAAGTGTCCGGTGTTCATAAAGTCTACAGTAGCATACGGTAATATGCCATGGCTTCACATTCACTCACCTCTTTCTCACTGACTCACTCACAGCAGCTCCCATTCCTGTAAGCTTCATTCACGCACCCTATATAGGTGATCCTTTTTCTTTTCTTTTCTTTTTTTTTTGAGACAGAGTCTCCCTTTGTCACCTAGGCTAGAGTGCCATAATCTCTTTGACAGCTCACTCACCTCACGTGTGCTTAGACAGTTATATACCCTAGGCTCCTGTTTTAGCCCTCTTCCTATTTTTCCCATAGAATTCTGTTATTACTTACATGCTGATTATTCCTAAATCTTTATCTATTTTTATCAGCTCACTGGACACCTCTAAGCAAACGCCCTGTGGCACCTCAAATTTGAATGTCCAAAACTACACGCATTATGTTCGCCACAAAATCTTCTCCTTCTCCTGTGCTCCCAGTCTTAATACCACTATCCTCTTAGGCAGTCAAGTTAGAAACTTTGTGATCACTTATAGTGGAAGCCTCCTCCTTATTTCCCAAGCCTAGTCACCAAAATTCTGTTGAACTTTGCTCTGAAACATACCACAAAGCCCTTTCTGTTTTTCTCTGATCTAGAACCACACCGTCTCTTGCCTGGGCTTTGCTTAGCTGGTGTTGCTGGAACAAAACACCCCAGAATGGGTGATTTACACAATAGACATTTATTTCTCACAGTTTTGGAGGCCGGAAAGTCCAAGATCAAGATGTGGGCAGACTGAATTTTTGGTGAGGGCCTGTTGTCTTGCTGTGTCCTCACAAGGGGCCGGGATGCTCTGCCAGCTTGTCCTCTTCTAAGGGCGTTAAGGCAGTCCCCAGGTTATGAATGAGATAGGCTCTGTTAGTTTGTTGTTGAGATGAATTTGTATGTAAGTTGGGACAGGTATACTTACCTTTTACCTGTAGTAGCCTATATGAAGAAGTTTAAGTTGTATGTAACTTGGGTACTGCCTGCAATCCTACCAGAAGGGCCCCATCCACTCCTTTTTTTTCTTCCCTCTTTTTTTCACCATTCAACACAGCCCAGCAACTCTGTTGACCTTATCTAAATCTAGTTATCTTCCCAAGACCCCAACTCCTAATCCCATCATATTGGGGGTTAGGGCTTCAACATGTGAATTTTGGGAAAATAGAAACAGGCTTTTATACTCTGTCCCTCCATATTGGCCCCCACATTTTCAGTCTTCCCTTATCCCCTCCACATGGCTTTCAAATTTGCCTTTCTAAAATGAAGAAATGCACATCACTCCCTCAGGTAAAAATTTTCAATAGTTCCCTTATTACTGAACCATGGCTCTAGCAGCAGGGCAGAATCAGGCCCGACCCATCTGTGTCATCTTCATCTACAATTACTTATTTCTTCTTTCCACCCTCTCTTTTTTCTTTTCCTTGCTAATTTTCTTTCTTTTGTCCTCATCTGCTTGGCAAGGCAAATACTACTGCTTATTTTTTCTGGCCCACCACTAATGTGATGGCTTTTGTGAGGTCACCTCCCCAGAAAGAATTAATCAATCTCTTATCTGTGATTTATAAGTTAGTGGTTCTTAATATGGATTGCATATTGGAATCACCTGCTGTATCAGTCGGGCTCCTCCAGAGGAACAGACCCAATAGGAGATATATAGGAAGTTTATATATATATATATGGAATTGACTCACGTGATCATGGAGGCTGACAAGTCCTAAGATCCTCAATGGGCGAGCTGGAGACCCAGTAGGGCTGATGGTATAGTTTCAATCCAAAGACCAGCAGGCCAAAGACCTAGGAAACACAAATATTTTAGTTCAATCTGAAGACAGGAAAAAGACCAGGCTTGAAGGCAAGCCAGACAGGAGGAATTCCCTTTTATTTACGGGAGGATCAACATTTTGGTTCTATTAGGGCCTTCAGTGAATTTGATGAGGCCCCCTCATGCTGGGGAGGGCCCCCGGCTTTGCTCAGTCTACCCATTTAAATGTTAAGCTCATCCACCCACCCCCAACAGGTGCACTTAGAATAATACTTGAGTCATTATCTGAGTGCTGTGTGGCCCAGTCAAGTTGACATGTAAAATCAATCATCACACCTGGGGAACTATTAAAATATACTGATTTATCTGGGCCCTATCCCAGGGGTTTTGGTTTCATTGATTTGGCATAGAGCCTGGGCATTGATACATATTAAACTTTCTCCTGAAGCCAAGGGGGAAAGCCAAGGACTGCCCTTCCCCACGGTTAACTCAGCATCTGACTGCGTGATGCTGAATTGATGCTTAATGCTTAATTATCCCACACTGTGGGATAACTGTTATGGGTTCAATTGTGTCCCCTCTGCCCAAAGTTGAAATCCTAACTCCCAGTGCCCCATCTGCAAATTGGGTTATTGTAGATGTAATTATTTAGGATAAGTCACAGCAGAATGGGGTAGACTCCTAATCCATTGTGACGGGTGTCCCTACAACAGGAGAAGAAACTCAAGAGACAGACACACAGGGCGGATGCCATGGGACAGTTAAGGCGGAGATGGGAGTTTGCAGCTACAAGCCAAGGCGTGTTGAAGGTTGCCAGAGAACCATCAGAAGTTAGCAGGAGGCAGGGGAGGGCTCCGCATAGGTCTCCGAGGCAGCCTGGGCCTGCTGACATATTTATTTCTGACTTTCAGCTTCCAGAACTGTGAGACAATTAAGTTTTGTTTTTAAGCCACTCGATTTGTGATACCTTGTTATGGAAGTCCTAGGAAACCAATCAAGCAACCAGTTAAAGGAAAGATGGTTAACAGGAGAGGGGTCTGGATTAAATTTATGGGAAGGTACCGTGGGATAAACAGCAATTGGTCATTCTTCAGCATGGTTTGAGAAAGGAGTGTTTTGAGAATTGCTTTCAATTGTCCCTTTCTCTCTCCGTCCCTCCCTTCCTTTCTTGCTTCTCATCCTTCTCCCCTTTTCCTCTCCCTTCCTCCTTTTCTCTTCCCCCTTCCTCCCCTCCCCCGCCCCTTCCTCTCTCCCCCTTTCTTCCCTCCCTCTCTCCCTTCTTTTCTTTCCCTCTTTCTTTCTTCTTAAGCTTTAAGATTTGGAATCTTCCACCATCAAGTGAGCCCATCATATATAATTGAGTCCATTAAATTAAACAACTTTCCAGAAAAGATCACTTGAACAGACATGTGGTCTTATTTCACAAGCTACCTGTAGATCCACTAAAAATTGAAAAGCAAGCCCCTGCCCATCCATTTATCCTTTCTTGCATAAGACTTGATCAGCTCAGGGTTGGTTAGTCAGAGCACACGCCTGGCTCTGTAAGACTCAGGATGAGTCACTGGGTTTGGATGCCCCGCCAAGGTCACTTTGAGGCACTGCCTGCTCCGCCATCTGCCCCTCGCTCTTTGATGTCTCTTTAAATTAAACACCACACCCTGTGGCAAAATTGTCCTCCCTCTATAAATAGCTGACTTGGCCTGTGTTATGCTGAGAACGCTGCAGAGGAAGGATGTCAGAGAGAAGAAAAAGGAAAAGCCACAGGCTCATGGGGAAAGTTTTTGGTCAGATGACCCCAGTGTTTGAGGCCCTCTCCCCAGCTGTGTAATATCCCTGGGCCCTCTCCCCACCTTCTCTTGTGACTTTTTCTCATTCCCCTATTCCTTCGCCAGTGTTTTCATGCTTGAATTTTTTTGGATCAGGAAGTTTAACGAGGTACTTTAAGAAAAGGACCCAGGCCTCTTTGCATGGAGTCATGGCACTATTCTAATTTCAGTCACAACATTACTGAATTAAAAGGGAAACATTCCAGGGGCAACACATTGCTACTGATGCTTTCTGCAGCCGCATCGTTACAATATCGTAATATAATTTTACGACTGATTGGCCTACAATTTTATAGGGCTGCTACAAACCTCACATCTGCTCCCCAACATGGGCCCTGGTAGTTTCCTAACTACTTTCTCTCTGTACTGTTTTCTGTAAATTTCCTGTCCCAGCCCTACCCGAGGGCTCTTTCTGCCAGCTGCTACACTTGGGTCACCTCCCCACTGCTGTCACCACTCCACAGACAATAAGTCCCTGCCAAACTTGTTGGGCCGTTTCTCCCATGTTTGACCCTTGCCCATTCCTGGTTACACCTGCCATTCACATCCATCCTGTCGCTTCTTTCCACCCACACTGACTTCCTGCCCTGGACCTCATCACTGACCGTGTGCCAGCCTTTAAATCCAGTTCCCCCCTCCTGCACAAGGTGTCAAGACTGACATAAGCCCCTGCCTAGGAACAGGGTTCTCGGCTCCACTAAAAAGGTTCATCTCCTGGTCCCCAACCTTTCCATGTCATAGAAAACTCCACCTCCCAGTCCCTTATAATGGTGGGGCGTGGGGTAACATATCTTTCCCCAGGGAATTTTTCTAAAAAGCAGGTGCAAAATAGAGAACCCAAGAGTGGGGCTATTCCTGGGCTCATCCTTAGAAGCTGGTTCTTATCTCTGCTCCTTTGAACAGAAGATTGGGCTTCTGGGATGACTGCGAGGTTAACATGGGCACCCGCATAAGACACTGCTTGCTTATTGCCCATTGCTGGTTCTCCTCTGGCATCAGAAAAGCAGGGTCACAAGGCTGCACTGGACATTTTGGGTTACTCCCCTTGACCTTCCTCCGGCCGCCCACCTGCCAGGCCTGTTGCATGGCTTTTGTGCAATGTTGCTCTGGGGAAGGGCAGCCTTGGCAGACTCTCAGGTCTCACCCGACCTACGGAGACAGAATCCTGTTTTAACAAGCGCTCCAGGTTGTTCTTGTGCACCTATTTCAGCATGGGGGGAGCGTCTAGAGGACCCTGTTGAGACTGAGTACTTCCCTGCATGTGTGTACAGCAGCTGGGGCAGCAGGAGCCTGCCTGGCACCCCTGGTGCTGCCGAACGAACCCCTGGAGAACACAGCAAGCTAAGTGCATTCGGACCTTAGTGATGTGTCAGCAAGGCGGCCTCTCTATGGGGATCATTTAATTAATGTTAATTGCTCTTGGCCTGTTGTGTGACTTGGGCAAGATTTACGGAAACTCACCATAATCTAAAACCCCATAAAGAAGTCATTGCTTTTAAAGGCCTTGTAACTCACGCCCAGAGACACCTTCTGATACTTGATGTATCAACAGAGGTATGTGCCCTTATTTGCATATTCTCAGAGGTGCTGGGAACTTTATTTTGGGGGCACAGGTGTGTCCAGGTGAAAAGCGGTGCTCCTCATATTTATGATATAGGGGCAGTTGGCAAGAATTTGGTTTGTAAAGGGAAATGATTGATCCAATTATATGACCCAATTCTGTGCTTTCATGGATTACATAAATGTTGTTGTTGTTGTTGCCTTCAGCACAGTGGCTATCGAAGCAGCTTCCACATCACTGTGATACCCGACCTCTCCCCCTCTCGGCATCTCACAGGTCAGGGAGAGGAAGAGGTAGGCTTGAAATAAAAGTAGTGACAGGTGACGACTCATGATGAGCTGAGAGGCAATCTCAGCAAGTCTGCTGCCAGGTTGGGCTGGGGACACCCTTGTCAGGGCTACGCCATTGTATAGGTCACAGTCATCTGAGGAAAAGAACATATTTTCCCTTTTAACATTGATTTTGCTGCCTTCCCCCCCACTCCTCGCTTTCTTAATTTCTCTGTTCCCTTTCAGTCAAAAGGATGAGGTGTATTTTGGACTCACTCACACTCTGCTTCAATTACCTTCAAGAGGAACTTATTTTCTGTATTTATTACCCTCCTGAGAGGAATTGGGCCTCTGAAACTTTCACTCTTCAAGCTTTGAAAAATTGTTCCTCACAGTTATTTATTTATTTTTTTTCTAACATGAAGGATGTCTTACCTTCAACTTTGAAAACGATCTCCTTCCTGATTCGGAGGCTTTCTTTATCCTGCGCACTTCATTCCTCCCTCAAACCCCGGGCATCACTGGCTTGTTCAAGATGAGGCCAAATCCTCCTTCCCCCAAGACAGTTGAGAGATGATAGTTTCTGGCTTGTATTTGCACTTGGTGATTCTTTCAGTCCTCACTGAAATCCTGTGACCTAAATAGGGCCTGGATCTCAACGCCCATTTCACAGATGAAGAAACAAAGATCAGGGAGCTTTGCTGAGGGCTGGAACAAATACCACTGGCTCCCCATTCAGTGCAATTGTGGCCACTTCAGCACGGTGGACGTGGGTTCTCTGCAGGCTCTAGATGTCACGTACCATGATGGCAGGAGTACTGTGTCCCCATACCAGCCTCACCAAATCCTCTCAGCTGAGCGGTGGGGCTGCCTTCGTTTTACCCAGGAGGGTCAAAGTCAAGAACCTTGGGGGACAGAGCATCCTCTCTTGAGCTTCGTTTACCATCCCCCGTGGGCCTGGGCCATCTGGGTGCTGCCCTAATAGTACCAGAGTCTCTTCAAATCCACCCGGACTCTTCCCTGGCCAGCCTGCAGCACAACTGCTCCGCACCTCTCCCAGGTCATTTAGGCTATCTGGTAATTGGTCGGGGAGCAATGACCCATTTTTCTGCACTGAGCAGCGTGTGCCATCTGTGGGCTTTCTCGCCCAAGTGGTTCAAGCTCTCTCAAATCCAGTTTCACTGTCACTTGTCGTTTGTTCTGTGTCTGAGCTTTGCATTGCCTGCTAATCTGGAGATCTGAATTTCTGTCATTTTCCTCCTTTCCATCTGTACATGAATTGACAGAGATTCAGGGATTCCTAGAGAGGAGAGAGAGGAAATGCCTGACTCCCTCACTCATTCATTGTTATGAGCACTCACCTTGCCCATGGCCTAGCTCTGAGCTCTGGGGGATGTAAAGCTGGTCACGGGCAGATGATGCCTGCCTGCCAGGGACAGTACGCCAACAGCTCATCCCCCAGTGAAACAAAGCAGAATGGGTAGATTAACTATTAAGCCCTTTGTACATCCCATTAGAACTAAGCTCTCATGGTGGGGATGACAGTCTTATTTGATGATAAACCCCAGTGTCTAGGATGCCTGGCACATGTTGGTGCTCAATAAGTATTGCGTTGAGTCTTAATTTGCATCACTGGCCCACGTTCTCCATCCCCCTTACTCAAATCTTTGCCATATGACCAGGCAGCTCCTGAACTGGAAGAGAACTCCTCCCTACAGCTTTATGCTGGGCTCTGCCATAGGGCTTCAACAATGGCATGCAGGGTAAGTAAGTGGCAATGTGTTAGTCCCAGTCTAGGCTCCCAAGAGCTGACACACATGTCCACTCTGTCCCTGCCATGGGAAGAACACGTCTTGGCTTGTAGGCCACTGTTCCAAGGAGGGTGGGAGGCATAAAAGAGATCAGTCCACAGACTCGCAGCGTAGAGCAGCCTTCCCCAGCCCAGCCTGGCCTGTGCTGACTCAGTCGAGCCACAGATGCGTGAGCAAGGTGGCCAAGATCAGTGGAGCTGGTCCCGCTGAGCCCAGCAGACCAGACCCACAGGTGTGTGGGGTGGTTTGTTACGCAGCATTATTGCGGGAATTGACACTTCTCAGCCTGTTACCTGATTTCTTCCCGTGACTGGATCTCTAAGGTTTTATTCACCCTCACAGCTCTTCCAAAACAAGGGGTTGGCAAACTGTCTATAAAAACTCTGACAGTAAATGCTCTGGGCTTTGTGGGCCACATAGAGTCTCCACTGCATTTTTCTCTCTTTCTTTCTCCCTCTCTCATCCCCTTTTCTCCCTTTCCTTCTCCCTCTCCCTTTTTCTCTCCCTCTCTTTCTTTTTTGCTTTCTTCTCAGGACTTGGTCTGGATTTGGCCCATGAATTATAATTTGTCAGTTCCTGCTCTAAAACCCCAAGAACATATTCATTGGTAAAGGTTTTTATCCGGACTTCGGATTCAAATCAGGATTCCGTGCATTTGAGAGCCTACTCTTCTAGGCACTTTGAAAAGATGCACTGCTTAATTTTATTGTGTGAAGATTGTTTTCCCGCAACGGAAATGACCAGAAGGAGCTTAAATGCAATTACTGCAGGTGCAAGTCGATCCTCCCCCCCACCAAAGTACTCATGGTTATGCTTTAATATTACCTGTATCCTATTTTTACAGGTGAGACTGGCCCTGGAAATCGAGGGCCGAGTTGAAGCTCTGTTGAATTTTCAGTTTAGGCTAGGGAACTTGTCATGTTATAATTTTAAATGTTTAATTGTTTAATGTTACCGGGTAAATTGTTTAATTTTACAGGGTAAAACAGTGTGTATTCCTGGATCATCACTCGTAATGAGAGATTTGGGGCAAACATTTAATTAATATAACTGATAAGCTAGTTTCGTGTTATAAAATATGAAAATATGTTATTGAAAGCATGGGGGGAGGGAAATCACATGTTATTTTAAGATAAAAGTAGATTTAAAAGACATTTTGAATTTTTAGTTTTGGACCTATCCACAAGCCTCTGTTGCTACCTTTTCAACCCTTTGTTCCTATTAGGGAACTTTGTTAGAAAAGTTAGAGCAATATCTTCTTCTTTTTCTACCATTTCCTTCCTTCCTTCCTTCCTTCCTTCCTTCCTTCCTTCCTTCCTTCCTTCCTTCCTTCCTTCCTCTCCTCCCTCCCTTACTCCCTCCCTCCCTCCCTCCTCCCTCCCTCTCTCTTCTCTACCTCCCTCCTTCCCTTCTTTCCTGTCTTTCTTTCATTTACTTAGTTATTTTTTGTAGTGAAAACATAGGTACCGTACTCTTAGGTAGTCTTTTTTGGCTTCTTGTGTTGGTTTCAGTAGTCTCACTATACCAGGTGGCATTATCCACAGGGCCCTCTTCTTTGGAGAAAACTGTTTCACTGAAGATAACTGCCCAAACTGGAGTCCAGTGTCATCTAGACCAAGCTCCAGATTCTTGGCCTTTGGGCATCTAGAATACTTTTTAAAAAAATTTCAGAATACTATAGGGCCTCACATGTTTTGTTTACATAATTTGCTTTTGTACATTTTAAGTCAAAATTATAAGTATGCCCTGCACCCAGAATGTGTGCATTGTACCAGTTAGGTATAAAATCAGCCCACCCCTCCCCTCCCACCTACTTGATTTCTATTGAATTTTACTTCCATATATGCACCTAAGTGTTAGTAAGTTCCAACTTACTATTGAATGTATGTGGTGTTTGTTTTCTATTTCTACTTCACTTAGAAGAATGGTCTCTAGGGAAGCACCTGTGCTCAGTGGGTAGGGCGCCGGCTCCATCTACCCAGGGTGGCGGGTTCCAACCCAGCCCCAGCCAAACTGCAACAAAAAAATAGCTGGCCGTTGTGGCAGGTGCCTGTAGTCCGAGCTACTCGGGAGGCTGAGGCAAGAGAATCACCTAAGCCCAGGTTTTGGAGGCTGGTGTGAGCTGTGACACCATGGCACTCTACCAAGAAAGGGCGATAAAGTGAGACTCTGTTTCTAAAAAAAAAAAAAAAGAATGGTCTCCAGTTCCATGTAGGTTTTTACAAAAGATACCAGAGCACCATTATTTTGATGGCTGAGCAATACTCCAGGGTATACAACATTTTGCTAATCCTCTCATATATTGATGGGCACACGGGTTGTTTCTACATCTTTGCAAATGTGAATTGTGCTGCTATAAACATTTGAGTGCAAGTGTCTTTTTAATGAAATATCTTTTTTTCCTTTGGGTAAATATCTAGTGGTGGGAATCTGGATCAAATGGTAGGTCAACTTTTAGGTCTTTGAGGTAAATCTACACTACTTTCCATTGGGGTTGTACTAGTCTCACCAACAATGTGTAAGTGTTTCTCTCTGCATCCATGCCAGCATTTGATATTTTAGGATTTTTTCGATAAAAGCCATTTTCACTGGAGTTAGCTGATATCTCATTGTGGTTTATATTCACATTTCCCTCATCTTTGGAGCCCTGGAGGATATTTGTGGTATTGGTCATTAGGCTATCTTTGTTTCAAAAGTTTCTGTTCATGTCTTTTGCCTGATTTTAATGGGCTTGTTTTGATTTTTTTTCAATGCTGATTTGCTTGAGTTCTTTATAGATTCTGGTTATCAGCCCTTTATAGCATGCAAATATTTTCTATCATTCTGTCGGTTATCTATTTACTTTATTGATTGTGTCCTTGGCGGTGCAAAAACTTTTAAATTTGATCAGATCCCATTCGTTTATTTTTTTTGTTGCCGCAATTGCTTTGGGGGTCTTCTTCATAAACTCTTTGCCTACACAGATATCTTTAAGAGTTTTCCCATTTTTTCCCCTAGAATCCTCATAGTTTCGTGCCTTAGGTTTAAGTATTTTATCCTTGGTGAATTAATTTTTGTTAATAGTGACAGATGTGGATTCTATTTTGGGCTTTCACATGTGGCTGTCCAGTTTTCCCAGCACCATATATTGAATAGGCATTCTTTCCCCCAATGTGTGTTATCATTTGCTTTGTCAAATATCAGATGGGAATATGAGGATGGTTTCATGTCTGCATTCTCTGTTCTGATCCATAGGTCTATGTCTCTGTTTTTGTGCCAGTACCTTGCTGTTTCAGTTACTATAGGCTTGTAGTATGGCTTGAAGTCTGGTAAAGTGAAGCCTCCTGATTTTTTCTTATTACATAAGGTTGCATTGGCTATTTGGGGTCTTTTCTGGTTCCATACAAAGTGTAGAACGATTTTTTCTAGATCTGAGAAAAATGGTCTTGGTATTTTAATGGGGATTGTGTTGAATCTGTAAATCACTTTGGGTAATATAGGCATTTTGACCATGTTGATTCTGCTGATCCATGAGCATGATATATTGGTATACATCCTCAGTAATTTCTTTCCTCGGTGTTTTATAGTTCTCCCTGTAGAGGTCTTTCAGCTCTTTAGTTAAATATATTCTTAGATTTTTTATTTTCTTTGTTGCTACTGTGAAAAAGATTGTCTTTGATTTGATTCTCAGTTTGACTATTGTTGAGTATATTAAAGCTACTGATTTGTGTACATTGACTTGTAACCTAGGACTTAGCTGAATTTATTTATCAATTCCAGGAGTCTCTTAGTTGAATCTTTTGGGTTTTCTAATAAAAGATCATTTTGTCAGTAAAGAACCACAGTAAGACCTATTAATTCCCTGTTTGGATATCCTTGATTTCCTTCTCTTGCCTGGTTGATCTGGCTAGGACTTCCAGCACTATGTTGAATAGAAATGTTGAAAGTGGGCGATCTTGTCTGGTTCAAGTTCTAGGTGGGAATGCTTTCAATTTCCCCCCATTCAGTATAATACTGGCTGTGAGTTTGTAGCATACAGCCTTTATAATTTTGAAGTATGTCCCATCTATATCAATTTTGCTAAATGTTCTTATCATAAAAGGGTGCTGAATTTTGTCAAATGCTTTTTCTGTATCTATTGAAAGGATTACATGGTCTCTGTTTTTGCATCTATTTATGTGGTGAATTACATTTATAGATTTGTGTATGCTGAACCATCCTTGCATCTCTGAGATGAAGCCCACTTGGTCGTGGAATTATTTTTTTAAAATACAGCTGAATTCAGTTTGCTAAGATTTTATTGAGAATTTTTGCATCTATATTCACAAAGAATATTGGTCCATAGTGTTCCTTTTCAGTTGTTTCCTTTCCTGGCTTTGTTATCAAGGTGATATCGGCTTTATAGAATGAGTTGGGGAGAGTTCCTTCCCTCCCAATGTTATGAAATGATTTCTGTAGTATAGGTACCAGTTCTTCTTTGTAGGTTTGGTAAAATTCAGGTGTGATGCCATCTGGTCTGGGACTCTTTTGTTGCAAGATATTTTTATTGCTGCTTCAATGTCAGTGCTTGATATTGGTCAGTTTTGGAGTTCTGTTTCTTCCTGATTGAGCCTAGGGAGGTTGTGTGTTTCCAAGAATTTGTCCATTTCCTCCACACTTTCAAGTTATGAGCATACAGATTTTTATAGTATTCTGAGATAATATTTTGTTTTTCTGTGATTTTTTTCTTTTTAATTTTTATGTTTCTGGTTAATCTAGCAAGAGGCTTGTCAATTTTGTTTATCTTTTCAAAGAACCAGTTTTTTGCTTCCTTAATCTTTGCATTATAAATCTAGGTGCTGTGTTAGGTGCAGAAATAAATAGGATTATTAAGTCTTCTTGTTGAATTGTTCTCTTCACCATTATATAGTGACCATCTTTTTCCCTCTTTACTTTTGTTGATATGAAGTCTATGTTACCTGATATGAGAATGGCTATACCTGCTTTTTTTTAATTTTGGTTTCCATTTGCATGGAATATTGTTTTCCATCCTTTCACCTTGAATCTAAAGGATTCCTTGTGGTTTAGATTTTTTTCCTGGAGACAGAAGATACTGGCTTGTATTTTTTAAATCTGTTCAGTCAGCTTATGTCTCTTCAGTGGAGAGTTCAAGGCATTCACATTTATTGAAAATGTTGGTACCTGTGGTGGATTTCTACACATCCTGCTGGGTAGCCCCTTATTACATTTTTTTTCCCTCTTGAGCCCTTGTGGTATCTGGACTCTGAACTTTAGCTTTTGGCTGGTTTTACTCTGGTCTATCATATTGATCAGAGTATGATGAAGGTCTGAGTACTTCCTGCAGGTTAGGTCTAGTATTTGAAAATGCTCTCAGTGATTGCTTATCCAAGAAAAATCTTTATTTCTCCCTCATATAAGAAACTTAGTTTTGCAGGATACGAGACTCTAGGTTTGCCATTATTCTGTTTCAAAAGCTGAAGGTGCAGTCAGTCTCCAATCCCTTCTTGCTTGTAAGGTTTTAATTGAGAAGCGTGCAATTAGTCTGATCAATTTTCTTGCTGTTTTTGCCTTACCGCTTATAGGAGTAACTCTTTCATGTTTACTTTGGCCGGCCTAAAGTAAATACATAAAGCCTTGTGTGTTGTGGTGACTACCTGTTTACAATGATTCTCCTGGAAATCCTGTATATTTTTTGTACCTGGATACCTAGATTTTTAGCAATCGGGGAAATTTTCCCTAATAATTCCATTAAATAAATCATCCAACCCTTGTGAATTTTCTTCTTTGCCTTCAGGGATGCCTATGATTCTTATATTTGGCCTCTTTATATAATCCCACACCTTATAGGCTTTGTTCATGTCTCTTATTTCTCTGTTCTTTCTCTTCTACTGATTTGTTTAGAACAAAGGTATTATCATCAATTTCTATGATTCTTTCTTCTGCCTGATCATGCCTCTTCTTTCCACTGTGCTTTGTAAATCCATGAAAGAATTTTTCATTTCCAGTAGTTCTATTTGTTTTTAAAATATTTCAGTTTTGTTAGAGAATTTTTCATACATTTCTTGTGTTGGCTTTCTTGTTTCTTTGCATTGGATTTCTATTTCTCTTGTATTTCCATGAGCTTCCATGTTTGAAATTCTTCATTTGTCATTTTAACCTTTTCATTTAGGTTGGTATTCATTGGTAGGAAGTTATTGTTTTCTTCACGCAGTGACCTTTCAAATTGATTGATTTTTCCTATTTCTGGAGTTTTTCACTGGTTTCTACTTTTTGGGCCTCTCAATCAAGAGTCAAGGGTGTTAGGGCTGACTTATTGGCCTGTCTGAGACAGAGACAGAGAGACCCAGAGATTGGCCTTTGACTATGTCAGGGAGAAGAGTGCTGGTCCTGAGTTGCCTTTGGGTTGCTCTAGCAGGTTTAATGAACATCTTGGGTTACCTCTGACCTGCTATCTTCACCCCTTCCCCATGGGGTATAATGAGTTAGGTCCTCCAGCTTACTGATGGTGATGGCAGATGGTACTTGTGACCATAAATCAGCCACACCCTGTTTGCTTGAGTTGGAAGAAGCTTTTATGGGCTATATCATTGTTCACCCTGTCATGGGTTGACACCCTGACATGTATGAGTGAGCCAGCTGGTGAGAAGTTCTTTTGTGTTTGTGGTAGCCTCTGGTCCCTGAAGTGTAGTACTTGAGTCCCCAAGATTTAGGAGGGATCCTATATCTCTCAGGGGTTTCTTGATCTCCACTATCACCAAGGTTGAGGAGGAATGAGGAAATTGATGGTTAGGTTGCCTGAGCCTGAAAAGCTATGCAAAGCTTCAGCAGGGCTCAGGTGTTGCTTTTCCAGACATTAGGGGAAGCCAGTGGTAGGAAGGTCAGGACAAACTCTCCAGACTGGTGGAACAGGTGAGGGAGCTAAATGTTTGCATGCTAAGGCACTGGGCTGGGTTCTTTCTGCTGTTATCTAGTAGTGCAGCTTTTCTGTGGGATGGGGTAGGCTTTCCCCCAAATGGCCACTCCTTGGACCTTCACACACCCCATAATATTGAGTCAGTAAATGGCATAAAGGGTGTGAAAAATGACCTCCCTGGCAGTAGGTGACACTTGCTGGAAGGAATAAGCTTAGATGTTGTGTTGGGTCTTGTGGCTGGCTCTAGTCCCCTGGGAGGAGCACTCCAATGCCCCATGTGGTGGGATGAGACCATAATCTTAATCTCAGCTGCAGTCAAGGTGGATAGGGGAGTGCAACTGGGCAGGACAAGGTTAGGTGAGCTTGCCCTTAGGTTGCACAGAAGTTGCCAAGTTAGTTGTTTTGGGAAAGGTCTAAGGTCTGCTCCCAGATTGTGGAGGTAGGTATAGGGATCATGATGAAACTTGCTCTTTCTTCCCCAAAAGTTCACTGAACAATCATTCACAGTTAAGGCAGATTAATAAGAGAAATGTTTATTTACAGGGGGGAACCACAAGAATGATTACCTCCTGTCTCAGTGATGGTCACATACTTTTATAGATGCCTTTTTGAAGGGAGGGGGAGAATGTGGAGTATAGGTGCAGCAAGTGGTTGCTAGGGAGGATGAATAGATGGGGGAAACAGACTGACTTATAAATCAACCTGAGAGACAGATATGGTGTTTTAAATGACTTGGGCTGGGTTCGCCAACATTGAGGGGAAGAAAGGAAGTCAGTTGTCCTCCTTGTCTCCCCCGATCTGGTCAGTCTGATTTTATGTAGACAGAGGGAAAGCCCCTTTCAATGCTTTTGGATTGTGAATGGCCTTTAATTCAAAATATTCTCTATGTTCATTAGTCATATTTTGGGGTGAAATTTCCTTAGCTCCTTCACAAGTCTGGCTGACACTTACAAATTGGTAGCCCTCAATGGGCCTTGCCCTTCTCCCGCCCTCTGCTCCACGGTATCCCCCAGTGTCTGCTGGCAGGCTGGATCCCAGCCCAGGCAAGCTCCCTGGTGACGGTGCTGTAAGCCAGGATGTTCTCTGCCCAGGAGCCCAGGCTCAGCTGAGAATGTAGCCTTCCCATGGGGAAAGTGTTCCCTAGCACACATCACAGCCAGTACCCACACGGCTGTCTCCACACTGACCTTCCCGTGTAGTCTCCTTCACTTCTCTAGACCAAGTAGGTGAATCTTTGGCCATGCCAGGAAGAAGCAGGCTTGGACTGAGTCATCCCCAGGGTGCCCAAGCAGGATCCATATCCCTCTGCCTTGGTCGTGCCCAGTTCTGATGGGGCCACTGGGCATGCAGCACCAGCATGGGCTGGCGAGCAGGGAGCTCACAGTCTGGACACTCCTTGGTGTGCTGCAGGACACAAGGAGGAAAATCCTGAGTACCCCACTCTGTGGAAACCTTGGTGTGGTGGCTCAATTCTGTCTCTCAGCAGCCCTAGGTGGGATAGGATAGGGGCAGAAGCAATCTGTTTGGGAGGGCGTCTGCTCTGAATGTCCAGGCTCTGGAGTCATGCAAATCGCTCAGGACCTGCTGGATCCTCGCGGATCCTATAGCCTGGGCTGGAGTTGGGAAATGTATGTGTGGAAGCAAGCAGGACAAAACCTGAGGGGTTGAAGTTGCCGGAGGAGGATAAAGGTACCCGGTGAGTGGAGAAGCAATATGGCACCTGCCATCCCAGCTTGGCTCTGTGGGGGTCTGTGGGATGAGCCCCAGAGGTATTGGGAGCCTTGGGCCTTGTCCACAAGCAGTTCCACAAGTCTGCTCCTGTGAGCAGAAAGTCTCTCCGGCAACTTGGGATTCCTCCCCTTTCAGAGATGCAGAGGAAGGTGCCCTTCTTTGCTGGCCTCCCAGCCTCTTGGGGGGTATCCTCCACTGATGTCTTGCTCCTTATTTTGCTCTGCAACTTTGTCCCATGGAATCTCTTGTAGGATCTGGCACTTTTCCCTCAGAATTACACCAGATCTATGATTGTTTGTTTTTTCTTTTTCATCTAAAACGTTTTCTTCTTTCTGAGGTGATCTGGCACCTGGTCAGCCATCTTGTCAGCATCCAGAATACTTTGTCCCAAAGTTCACATAGTGTGTACAATCTGGCCTCAAGAGGTGGCCTAGGGGCAGCTCTACTGTTGCAGGAAGACAAGGCCCAATGGAAAGAAAGAGCACCCAAATACCACGTTTATAAGAGGAAGGGCTTTATTCACCAGCTGGGAGCTTACGGCATAAAAGAATTCCAAATGGCCGCGCTCCCCGGCTAGCTTGATCTTTCCCTTTTTATTGAAAGTCAAGAAGTTCCACCCCACAGGTACCCTTCTCATTGGCCAGTTTGAATCAAGCGGGAGATGCTGGTCCAGCCCCCACAGAACTACAGGATTTCACAGAACTTGGAAATTTCCAAGTTCCAGGAAGTTACAAATTCCTAAGGGCTGAGTCACCATGGAGTGGACCCTGCAAGTGTATCCTTGTGCTCTCCTTGACAAAACCCGTTCTCCCAGACCTCACCCTTCTCAGATATCCTCTCTCATCATATGCAGGGTGGGGATGGGGTACTTGGAGCTTGGATCCATACCAAGGTGTCCCAATTCCACGGTGCTTCAGGGGGTGGGCCACATAAGCCAAGGTCTGCCTTTGTACTCATGCTGGGGCCCAGGAATGTTTAGGATGGCTCTGGAGGGGGTAATGCTATGTCCTGCTGATTCTGCTAGTTCTCAGGTATAGAAATGCTAATTAAAGACAAGATGTAGGAAGTGTCACTAGACCAGCTTTTGTGAGTCTTATTTCTTTATTTTTCTTTCTAAAAATCCTTAGGTTGTAAGGAGATTTAAAAAATTTGTTTGAGGTTCGGCGCCTGTGGCTCAACAGGCTAAGGCACCAGCCACGTACACCTGAGCTGGCGGGTTCGAATCCAGCTGGGGCCCACCAAACAACAATGACGGCTGCAACCAAAAAATGGCCGGGCGTTGTGGCGGGCGCCTGTA
>CAUYRH010008274.1:0-33461 GCA_963574655.1 Perodicticus potto
TGATTAAGAAAATGCTATGAGGGCTATCTCTCACAGTACGATCAAAATGTTTCTGATTGTATATGAAGCACATTCTGCCCTATGATTGCACCAATGTACACAATTATGATTTAATAAAATTATTAAAAAAAAAAAAACAAAAACAAAAAAAGTCCAGACGTGAACAAACACTTTACTGACAAGGAAACCAGATGGCAAATAAACAAATGAAATAATGTTTAACAGTATCTACAATGAAATAAATGTCAAAACCAGAATAAGATGTCACCAAACCCTGGTTATAATGGCTGAACGAAAAGCTACAAGAACACCAAATGCTGATGAAGATACAAAAAAATTGGATCACTCGTGTATTGGTGGTGAGTATGTCAAATGATGCAGCTACCTTAGAAAAACACATTGGTACACATGAAAATGACAAAGAACCCACAAATTACACTCCTAGTCTTTTATACCTGAAAAATGAAGGCATACATGTGCACAGAAACTTTTGACATAAATGTTTATAATAGCTTTATTCATAATAGGTACAACCTGGAGACATTCTGGACATCTTTCAATGGATGGACAGTTGAACAAGTGGTGGGTCATACACATTGTAGAAAGCCATTCCACAAGAAAGGAAGGAGCTATTGATATATATGACTACTTTGGTGAATTGCTGGAGGATCTTGGTCGTGAAGAAAGGCCAATCACAGTAGATTACCTATGTGTGAATCCATTTATATAACATCATTGAAATGATGAAATGTTAGAAATAGTTAATAGTTCAGTGCTTAAAAATGGTTAAAAGCCTGAGAGGAGGGAGAAAAAAGATGAGACTCTCACAATACGTAACACATTTTACATTTCAAAATGAAATTGGTACGTGTATGTAGTTGTTATTTTCTCTGAGCAATGAAATCAACTGTTTGTCTATTCTATTCAGAATATTCTACATACTATACTTAAAGTAGAATTAGTTTTTCTCCAAATCTGCTCAGTTTTATTGTTATTTATCGCAGGTAAGGGCATTATGATTCACCTTATTTCTCAAGTCAGTTGGTATAGAGTCATCCTAAGACCGCCCTCCTTTGTCAGTGCCCACGTGTGTTTAGCGAGGAGGCCTTGACGACTGAGTCACCTAAGTGTTTCTTATTTTCACTTCGTCTTCCACATACCTCCAACCAGTCAACTCTTTAGGTCATCAACAACCTCTGCTAACAATTTCTCTTAATTCAGCACAGCCATTGTCCACACCCCAGACCAATGATTTTGCTGAAATAGAAACAGTCACATCTTACCATCCTTTCCCTGTCAAAATATTTCAGAGCATTTCCTTCTCTGTGTTCCTTCCACCCTATTACAAAGTGACAAACTCTGTATTTTTTAGCTCCACGTGCGATGTCCTTCCTGATTCAGCTCCCACTTTGCTCTCTAGCCTCATATTTTGATTCTTTCTTCATTCATCTTATGCTCTAGAAAAATAACTGATTCGCATACAAGAAGTTAAGCTTGACTCTGCCTTAGTATTTTTGCATCTATCTCTTTCTCATTTCTCTTCCTAGAATGTACTGTCTCTCTCTGCATTTCCCTCACCCTTTAGTCACGGTATATAACATGGGTTAATAATTCTCAAAGCAGAAATATACCTCATGTGGGAAAACTTCTTCTTACCACATCCTACTCTTGAAGTTTTTGTGCTCTCTGGGTGTGTGTGCTTCTAAAACCAGTAATAAAACAAATGTTACGAGAATTAGACATACTAAGGAAATGCTAGCTACAAAGTTGACACGGAGGAACAAATGCAGAGCCTCTCCTGGTGTTTGCTCTTAGTGAAGGAGGTGTTATCCACACTCCACTGGCATGCTTAGATTATTTACAGTAACACTTAAATGAAAAAGGTCACATGCAGTCTATTGTAGTCCTTTTCTTAACAATGTCAATCATTTTAAGTTAGTAATAGTGTAAAAAATAGCTTACAAGAGCAGGGCAAAAAACATTGAAAGGATTTGAATTAAAAATGTTCATTAAAGTGTGTGCTGCAAAAATACGTGGTTCGGATTTCACTTTATGTAATTTGTGAAGAAAATAGAATATAGCTTGGGTAATGCATTTCATAGTAATAACATTATTCATGATAGATGAATAAAACTAGAAAATTTGGTTTATTGCTGTGTCTTGTCTGAGTAACGACTAAATGTACTAGTGCTTTCAATTAGTATCATTGCCTTTGCAGAGAGTCAAGTGCAGCCAAATCGCGCAGAGAGGTGAACTGACAATTCATCAATTCATTGGCTCAATTACATCCCCAAAGAACCACTTTGAGTTTCAGATCCAGGGTGGATTATTTACACTGATCAAATAATCAGAGATAAATCTTTGATCTCTGAACATAACTTGGGAATAAATACATACCTGCAAATCGGTTAAAAATTTTACTCTCTCAAACATCCGTGTTCCCACCTTCCTAACATAAACAACAAAAGTTCAAGTAACTGTATATTTTTCTTGATGGATACTAAATCTGAGATATTGACATTTAAACAGGTATTATATTCTCTGATAATATACTTTGGTACTGGAATAAGGGGCCATTAACAATAAGTTTATTTCCAAATTATTTTCTCTTACTTCTTTACTATTTCCTAAAACACAGAGCCTTTCACCATATGCATATAGTTTTCTAAGTAATCAATTAATCTTATTAGAATTTAAGTTTAATTCATCGATTAAGAAGATTTTATGATCTATCACAGAAAGTCAGATTTGGTTACAAGAAGTTTTTGTTTTCTGATTGGTTTTTAGAGACAGTGTCTTGTCTGCTGCCCCGGCTGGAATGCAGTGGTGTCATCCTAGCTTACTGTAGCCTCAAACTTCTGGGCTCCGGTGATTCTCCTGTCTTAGTGCCTCAAGTAGCTGGCACTATAAGAGCACACCACGATACCCAGGTAATTTTTTTTTTTTTTAGAAACTTGCTAATGTTATTTTGCCCAGTCTAGTGCTGGGCTCAAATAATCCTTCCACCTTAGCCTTCTAAAGTGCTGGGATTATACATGTGAGCAACCACAAAGTAGAAATTTTCAAGATGAAAATATTTCAGTAAGAAAATTCCAACCTTACACAGGGAATACCACATATTAGCAATTATTTACTTCTACGTATTTTTTACTTGCTTTATTATTTTTATTCAACTGCTAATTTATCTGTTATTTTTTAACACTTTTAAAATATTAATTATTCAGGAACATGTATTATAATAAATGAGTATCATGGTGCCTTTTCATTTTTAACAAAAGAAATCCAGGATGGTTTAGATAAGTTTTGGAATGCGGTTCTGGACTTCGAGCCAAAACTAAAAAAATCCAGCAAAGGTTTGGAAAGGCAATGTCTAAGAAAGCCTGAGGTGGTGCTAAATTCTCATATTAGAAAAATAAGTATGTTTCTCCTGTGCCTTGATTCTACAAGGTTAGTTCCTTAATTAATTGTCAAATGTAGGCCTGTAGAAAATATTTCCCTTGCCTCTGAATTGTCTGTAGGAAAATCACGTGCTCTCTTTAATGCTTTGCCCAGACCTTTGTGATCCCTGTACCATGTGAAGCCGTCCTGTGACTTGCTAGTCAATAGTGAGCTGTACTAAGTCTGTATTGCTGGAGTAATGTGAGTTACACATAAAACGAAGTGCGTTTTCTAAAAGAAAAACATATTTCCTGATTTTTATGTGATCATGTTGTACAATTATTTATAGTACCATTTGTTCTACCTTCTTCATTAGGTTATAATTTTTTGAAAACATAGACTACACACTTAATTTCATTTATCTTTCCATGATGACTATCAGTGCTTGATCTTCACTAATACACCACTCAATTTTATTTTTCAGATTGGTCTTGCCACACTCGGAAGTGATCTTACCCATCCCTTTATGTACACACTTTTTTTTGGTTCTATCTCTCTGCACTAATGTGAGTTCATATAATGCAGGGCGGATCCCAGCAGACTTTCAATTGTTAGAACAGTTCTTGGCTCAAAGAAGGTCCAATATGTGTTGAAAGAATGAATGAACAGAGTTTTGATTATGTAATAATTACTTATACTTGTACATAAGGATTAGCTTGAGCAAAGACTGGGGAATGAACATGTGTTCTGAAATGCTGGGCCCTGCAACATATTAGAAAGAGATCCAGAGAGTGGATCAGTAGACTTGAGTTCACATATGTTTTTCCCCTGGTCACTCAACTTCAGTGACATGAGAAAAATCACTAACACTCTCAGTTTCCACACTTCTAAAATGAGCCCATTAATATAATTGTATCTTTTTAATCTATAACCTTAAATCTATAATCTATATTTTCTACATATTTGAAAATATGCTGTTGGCTCAAGTAAGTAACTATACTCTGTAGTCACATAGTGGTATGATATTGGTGCCCATGCTCACTGAATCTGTTTCTCTCACAGTGAGCCTTTTCAGAGTTTTAATGCATGTTAATATGGAGACATTCTCCACTTGGTGCCCATAGCACAGTGGTTATGGAACCAGCCACATACACCAACAACCCAGGATGGGCCTGCTAAACAACAATAACAACTGCAACAAAAAATAGCCGGTCCTTGTTGTGGGCACCTGTAGTCCCAGCTACTTGGGAGGGTGAGGCAAGAGAATAGCTTAAGCCCAAGAGTTGGAAATTGCTGTGAGCTCTGACACCACAGCACTTTACCCAGGGTGACGTAGTGAGACTCTGTCTCAAAAATAAATAAATTAATTAATTAATTAACGGAGACGTTCTCTCTATGTATAAATCAATTCATGATTATTCTGTACACGTTTGTAAAAGGTATCGTACATATATGTAAAAATGTCAGTCACAATTTGAAGTTAAAAAAGATCGATATTCATTTTCTATCCATAGATGGCAGCAGTGTACCAAATCTTACACAAATTTATACCAGAATGTGAAAAGTTGCCTGTATACAAATACCACGTTTTCTTAATAGTACGTGAAAATTATTTAAGAGGAACTATAGCAGCAATAGAATATGAACAAAACTATATTTTTTAAATCCTCAGCTGCCAGTCTCAGTACTTTATTCAGTGAACTAAAGGTTTCTTCAGTTGGCCCAGCATGGGTGCCTTTGTCATTTTAACTGAATGTCACAATAGATATTGATAAAAATAAAACTCTTTTAAGATAATAGCAATTCAAAACAAGACCAAGAAAATACCCTGTCTTTCGGGTGGCTATTAAAAATGAATTAATACATGAAGGCAGTGCTCTTTTATTTGTTTAAAAAATTAAAATGACTAGCAAGTACTTACGTGCAGAAACCCTTTATAAGGAAAGAATAAGGGAAAATAAAGAAAGGAGACTTCCAGATTTAGACACGGAAGACAAAACAAACCAAGAGAAATGGGCCCATGGGAGACAAGAAAAGCTACAAGATGAGATTGAACTGGGAAAATACAATAAATCTAAACAATGCCTTCGACTGCCTATCAGAGGACAAAACATATTCTGGTCTGCTATTGAATTTTCTGTCTATAAAATTCCCTATCACATGTTGAATCACATTGGTTCATTTTTTTTCTTCTTTAAATTGAGAGTTCATGATGAATACTTTGGAAAATTGTAATTATGTTGAGAAGGCAGTTGTAAAAGAAATTTATTTCCATTTTAAGTCTTAAGAAATATAGGAGCAGTGGGAAATTCTTCCACCATGCAATGTTTAAAATCTGAAAATAATTTCTTGGGATTGAAATTAGCACTTAGTTCAAGGGATTTAGAAAGAAGCAATTTTTTTGCAGTTTTTGTCCAGGGCCGGGTTTGAACCTGCCACCTCCGGTATATGGAGCCGGAGCCCTACTCCTTTGAGTCACAGGTGCAGCCTGTCAAAAAATATTTTTTAAAAATAAAATAGAGGGAGAGAGAGATATCACACAACTGTCCGATAAGACTAAACATAGATGAAGCCGATGGAAGGGAAAGGATTGTGGAATCACAGCACCTTGCAAAACTCAAAGCAAAATTCCAAAACAGGTTACAGATGTCGGATTTATTTATATCAAGGTTAGATCACTTAGTACTGACTTAGCTCTTTGACTCTAAAAAAAATCTTAAGTCTTATAAATCCTCCAGGGCCTGTTATTTAATTATCTTGGCTATCCTGCATTTATTTCTACTCAATAAAAACTGCCTTATTATTTAAGGACAAGGTATCTTTGAAGATTAAGTTCTGCCCTGTTTAGAAACGCATTTTAAAGTGTTACTTCACGCCATAGTTTTAAATTTAGACCTTTATTTTCATCTCCTTTTTCCACAATTTGCCACAGTTATATTTTCTTACCAGTAATAATAATAATGATAAAAAGCCAATCCAGTACTACAGATTGAGAAACTTTCCTCCCCTATTATTTTTTACTTTTTTTTTTTCTTACGGTGAAACTGTTTCTAGGACAAAAAATATTCACTTCATATTAAGGTCCCAAATGTTTATAATTATATTAACAAATAGAAAATAAAAATCAACCATTAGATTTAGAATTATCCTTCAAGCGGAAATATTAATGAAATTAACAAGTTCAAGACAGAGTATTTGAAAACAGCTATACTTGACACAGCTTTAAATTGTCTACTGGTCATAAATTTGGGCTTTAAACATTCATACTTTTTTCAGACAAATCTGCATATTAAAATGTGTCAAAAATTTATCCAGTGCTAATGTATGAAGAGAAGATGATAGAAGTATATCTTTATGAAAAGTGGAAACTGTTTTCTATTTTTAAAAATCATCTCCTGATAACTAAAGTCCTCAAAATCTTGTTGTTTCTTTCATGAATGCAACAGTAATTCCATTGACTAAAAAGACAGGATTCAAATTGAACATTGTATGACTTGGGGAGGGGAGAAGCTGTTATTTGTTATATCTTCATTGAGATATTGCTTAGAAAATTGTGGTTATGTAGGAAATAATTAATATTTTCAGAAAATCACTTTATTAGGACCATTTTGTTATTTTGAGACTTGTTGATATTTTAAATTTGAAAATAAACAAAATTCTTATTGAAATGACCCACACAAAAGTCTCAATGGAGATTTGTAATTGCCTTAGTCACTTTAAAAACAATTGGAAAGGTGAAACTCTGCTGCTGTTAAGAAAATATGACACATTTTAAGATAATTCTAGTTTCATCGGCTAATGCTGATTTTGATAAAAATAAAACCAATTCAAATGACAAAATGTATTTTCTGAGTGGATTGGTAATCACTAGACACTCAATAGCACCACTATCCAATAGAAATGTTTTTTAGGTGACTATGCCCAAGTAATTTAGCTCCCAAGTATAACTGTTTTATTTTATCATCTTATAAATTTAAAAAATCTCTTGTTTAACGAATAGTAAGGGGTACTGTAAAAAAAAAAGGTGTCATAGTCTATATGACCAAGTGTCCTCATACTAGAGCTATTGTGTGAATCAGACTGCAAATACAATGATTATTACATGAATGTTGAAATGTCTTCTTTCTATGAACAGAGATGTTTCAAAATTGGGGTAGAGGGGGACAGAGTCTAATCTAAAATGCATAGTGCATGTAGTTGCGTATCTCAAAAAAGCTGTTACAGTGATAGCTAAACAGAAACTCTGAGTTGTACAGAGTGCTTTGCAAGAGCCAGGGTGCTTGAAATAAAAGTGCCAAGAACCCGCCATATGATATGTGGTGCACCTTCTCAGGAGGGAAAAATGGAGGAGGTATTCTAGCATAAAAAACTCATCACTGCAGTATGAGGTATTAAAAATTGCTAATTAAAAGCATATAAAATTATAGTTCATATGGTTCTGTCTTTGAGAATTTAGATGTTGGCTGTGGTTCTTTTGAAAGTATCTAACAGTTACCAAGAGAAGCCAAGAATGTTTTCATCCTGCAATTAAGATCTATTTTTGCATACTCATTTGTTGCTATAGGCATAAGTGTTACGATTCCATTATGAAAAATATGCTTACATAAAATAGCTGTATAATGGAGTTATAGTATCAAATCTGTTAACTTTTGGTTATATATATATATATACTTTAACTTTATTAAAAAGGAATAATTCTGTATTACGAAGGCTTTTATCTCTTCTTACGCATGTAGTAGCCATTTTTATGTTAAATTTAGAGGTAATTAATAAATGTTTATTGATGAGTTGTGAAGCCACCCTTACAGATTGATGAAGAGGTACAAAGTGAGCACTAGAGTAAGGGCCTGAAAATTATGAAAGAACAGGCTTAGCTGAAAATAATAATGATAAACAGCCGCAGTCACCTGTCTCCTCATTTCCTGGACAATAGCTAGTGACTGTCCCCTGTTTACTTCCAGCTGGTATTTACAAAGGTTCTTAACCTTTCTCTATAGATATTGTCACTGTTTTCAACCTAAAAGGTAGTTCCTAAGGTATCTTCCAGGCCCCTCCTTCCAGTGGATTAGCTAAGCTGCCCAGACCAGCAGCCAAACACATCAACACATCAGAAGTTTTGTTGTTGTTTTAACTTCTTAAGACACAGGTTGAGTAGGTCAGTCTTGCCAGTGACAAGTGGCTATTGTCTCAGGTCATTTATGTATAAATAGTTTGAATTTGAGGTCATATTCTTTCATTTATTTTCCATTTATTTTCGTAATAATGTTCTAAAGTTTATATTCATAGTAAAGCATCTACATTGCATATTAGTTAATGTAGTCAATGTTTTTTCAAAGAAAAGTTATTTACTATAATGAATTTTTTACCAACTGAAGGTTATTTCTGGTAATTGCTGAAGATTCCTTCTTATCACAACTATGAATTCTAATTCTGCATCATAAATCAATTTTAGTGATAAAGGAAACCCCAGGGCAAAGTGAAGGCCGTCGCTTTTGGAATAACTAGAATAGCAAAGGGCAGAAATAAACTCTCACAGCCCAAGAGTTAGAAAAAAAGAGGATGAGGTAGAAGAATGTTTAACCTGGGTCCATAGGATCCCAGTGCACAAGTTCAGTCCAAAACAATAGGTTGTCATAATTTTTGTTTAACAATCAACAAGAAAGGCAGCCACTGGCATTTGCTGGACTAAGAGTGTCAAGACTCTTAATAGAAGAGAGAGACCTTGAATTGAATAGGAATTAGAAGAGTTGTTTCAGACAATAAAGATGGTCGGAGGGTTCCATCATAGGTGATATAAAAAGGCCTACCATGTGAGATACTCATGAAAAATTGATCACGAATGGATCATAAGGATTAGGAAAAGGCTGTTGGTAGGCATGAAGCTGTAGAGATAGATCGGGACTAGAATGTGAAGAGCTTTATGTGGTAGTGGAAAGGAGAGGGGTAAATACTTAATATTAAGATTATTGCCAAAATGCAAGCAAATAGTCAACAGAAATAAAAGACAATTCTCATCTGTGAATTTCCTGGAATGATACACAATAAAATATTTTTAAAACATTTGGTATCTTAGATAGTTTAAGATTCTCATTGTAGAACTGACGATATTGAGAGATTTATAGAGAAAACAGATTGTCCAAAGGTCTTACATTTAATTTTGAAAGAACTTGGACTAGAACTCAGAGATTACAACTTTGTATTAGTCATTTCTCCACCATGCTATGAATTCTGTAACTTTTCTGACATATTCTAAAATATAAATACTTGTATATAAATATAAACAAGGTACATAAAATAAAATATATTCACAAATATAGAATAAAATATATTCTATATTCACAAATATAGAATAAAATAATTAAAGTCTGATCTTCCTGCTGTCCCAGAAATATAAATTTTAGTTTGTTTCTAAAATGGAGCTGTACTAAATCCAGAGACATCTCCTTGTCTGCTTGTAACCATCATACTTCCCTTTCAGAAAAACTCAAAGGGTCATATTTCAGGGTGACTGCCCTTCTCCTAAGAGGGAAGCAAAAGGATAGGGGATGCCTGATGTATAATTCTCTAAAGTGTGCATTTGCATCTCTGGCTAGAGCTACTGTGCATTTCAGTGCTTCTCTCTCCAACTTTAACAGATCAGTCCCAAAGAGAACACAGTGTATAGGTTAATTCAAATAAAGTGGTCATTCTGCACTCAACTCTTTTAAATGATATTTAGTTTATAGGAGTGTATCTTCCTGCAGATGCTGAGATTTTTGAGAAAAGTGACAGTCCCTCATCTTACTTGTCGTTACATTTCTCAGCATGGAACAGAAAAGGCACCCAGTAATCAAATCTACTGAGTGATGAACACAAATCACGAATAAGGCAAACACTGTTAACAAAAACTTCCACTGGTTGGTATTAAACAGATGAGGAAGTCTTCCTTCAAGACTATTGCCACAGGAATGAAAGTGTCTAGGTTAAATAAAAGATGGGGAAGGTTTTAAATGCCAGAGTGAACTATTTAAAAATCACTGAAGGACAACAGGGAAGGGGGTGTTTGGATTTGGGGGAGCTTGGACAAAGGGATCAGGCTACCTGTGTTTACTAATTGGCGATTATCAAAGTTAGGCTCCTATGCTCCCACAGAGACTGGTGATTACATTTCTAAGAGATTCCCTCCAAACTCCTTGGAAAATTGGCAAGAGACTTGAAAATTTATATCTCAAAGGAGTAGAGAAAGAATTTATATTGTAAAATTTCTAAAGTAAGTGTTTTAGGAAAATGGAAGCCATAGGCCTGTATTAGGAAGAAACTTGTCAGCTGTCAGTCAAGCTGAGAACATCAAACCCTGTTGATTTGTGTGCTTTGTGGCCTTTTTTTCATGGAACCTAAAATAGAAAGAATGATTATTAAAATTTTTGTATATTTAGTAATGTTAAATCTAAATGAGCAAAAATGCAAAGAGTAAATTTAGAAAGATTTAAGTTAAATATGCTTTGTTATGTTATTTATCTAGTATTTATTCTACCACTCTTACTTATCATCCTTTTCCTCTCTGAGGATCTTGGAATTATATTTCTAAAATATCTGAGAACTTATAATTTTTCTTGAAATGTAGAATAATTTTATTTTATCTATGTAAAAATGACTTTTAAATTGATATTTGGATTCACTATGGAGTCTTATGAAACGAAGTATCAGAAATATTGTACATTGGTTTCTCTTTCTCATGTTTATTAGCAGGAACTTATCAGAGGAAACCAAAGAATGTGTGCTCCATTTTGGAAAACGTATGATTATTATAGAAGGGGAGTAGGGAGGAAGTAAGGTCCATTGAATCTGTGAACTCCCAACTGAGAATTCAAAATCTGGAAAAGTAGTCTCTAAAATACTCAACTCTTACCACTTAATGGTAGGGTTATGAATCAATTATACAATTCTGTGATGTTCAAAGGAAATGAAGCTTCTCAATTATTCTATAATTTATCTTATACTTCAAAAGCATAGGAAGGAGGAATGTGGGAGGGAGAAAGAGGATCAGATTCGATGAAGTTAATAATCTATATCAGATCCAATAATTTAAATTTCTACTTGAATATCTAGGTGCTCAGAAAACTCAGTCTTTTAGAATCTCATTTGTTCTTTTCATTTCTATTAAGCATAACATCTGGACAATATATTTAAAAGATAGTTGGTAAAGATAAATGTGGCTTATAGGACTTAGTGTGGGTATTTCCGTTGACCATGGATGTGACACTAGTCCATTAGGAAACATGGTTGTATCTGCTGTGTTAGACCAAGGCATTGATTATTTCACTTTGTTGTTGAAATACTTGAATAAAGTGACATTTCACTGCAACTCCAGACTTCTTAGTTTATTCACCCTTTGAGCCTCATCAGTATCTGGGTTCCTTTGCAAGATAAGAGAAAACCTAAGGTCCCAAGAACATAAGTCACATGATAATCTGTCTACCTACATTCCACAGCCACTCAACACCCTCCCAAGGACACAATGTTTTACTGATATGAAGGCTACAACTACTTGTTGGATTTTTAGGCCTGTGTAAGTGTCAAAATAATTACACAATATAACTGATGCATAACCGTGGAATTATCTTTATATATTTCAGTTAAAAATAGACATTCAAAACACATAAATGAACATACAAATATTTTAATTTTGTGAAAAGGAATGATTTTGCTAAGCTACAAATGTTGCTATTTTAAAAGATAAATTCAAATATTACCAGAATTTTTATATTAATATAATAACATTATATAACATCATGTTATTTTAACTATAAAGAGATTGAATTTGAAAAAAATATCAAAAATAATTCACAGCTAGCACAGAAAATATTTTTAGTTAACGCTGCTATAAAAAGGTACCTGCATATAATTCTATGTCTTTCATATATTTTTCCAAAAAACTCCTCATGTAGACAAAAAATAAGGCATTGTTTAAACTTAACGTAAATGAAATGAGATGCGCCTGGGCTTCCAACCGGGGAAATGTGGTAGTAAGGCTGACGGGAGCTGAATAACTTCATATCATACCAGAGTAGAAAACACATAGCCAGCTAGCAGTAATAGAGGCTTCCAATAGCACTCATATGATACTGTCGCTTATACTGCGTTCCTGCACTTTGTATAAACCAAAGTCACTTAAATCCCTATTACTTGAAAAATAATTTGTTTTAAGGGCAGGAAGGCTATTGTTTGTATGTCTTGAATATTTATCAAGATAATTTAAGAAAGGTGTGCTTGTTGGACTAAAGAAACTATTTATTTATTTATTTATTTTTGCTCAATCTATCTCAGCAATGGATAACATCAACCGATCAATTTAACTTACTACAATGAAACCTGGCATAAGAAAGTTCTGGTTCCTCTGCAGCATGAATTTTAAAAAAATAATTAGAGAGTTTAAATTGTGGCCGAGAAATGATAATGGAATCCATCCAATTATGATTCTAACAACACATACATTATTGCATTAACTTGGTGTACATAAATCGTAAATCTAAGGACCTAGTGTTATTGCATCTTAGCAGTTTGACATTTTCCTTCTCTTTCTGACAACTTCACCTAATGGCTAAACGTCAGTAAAAAAAAAGAAAAAAATAGTAATATAGCCTGACCTAAAAAGGTAATAACATTCTCATATTTTAAAAATCATCATGATCCTTTGGACATCTGCTAAGTTAAATGTTTTATTATTTGAGGAGACATTCTGTTTAGCTATTGGAAACTGGGGTGACTAAATCTTTGGATATTTAGAAAATACACTTAAATATGCAACAGTATAATAACGATAACAGTTTATTGCCACCATTTAATTAAGAGTAACAGCTTTTTCAAACTCTAGAATCCAATCCAAACATAAATGCATGAGATTTGATAACTAGAGAATTGTCTTTGAAAGGAAGGATGACATGATAGCTAATGCATGCACATGGAAACTAATTAGATTTTTTAGCTAATGAATCCCCATTTAAATAAATGTGATTCGATAAATAATGGATCCCCATGGAAATGAATAGAATTGGATGACTAACACACCCACTGAAATGAATGTGATTCGATAGTTATCGCATCCTCATAAATGTGTTAGATTGAATCCCATTCATTTTAATTGCAATAAATTAAAATAGCTTTTGTTCATGGCCTTTTGGCTAAGATCAAATGCTTTGTCCTCTATTTGGGGACTATATTCTACCCAAGCAGGCCGCTTAGACTTACTGATCGGTTAGGCACCTTCCTGCTCTAACTACATGATCTGTAAGCCACGCGTGCCGTTCATTCTAGTAGAGATAAATCACTACTAAAACCTATTTATTTCCAAAAAGTATTTGCTGTAGATCAGGCTTCATTATGTTCAGTGGGAATTTTTTTGCTGTTATAAATAGAACTATTGAAATATTGTACTTAATTGACAATAAGATCAAGAAAAAAAGTCAAAAGCATATTTTCACGTGCAAAATCAAATTTGTATTATTCTTTGCTCTATGTCACTTAAAAACTGAAACCTATATTTTTAATAAAAGGTGAAAGAATAATGAATATACTCATTAATAAATATGTAACATATATTTATTGGAATGGTGAAAACAAAGTCTGAAAAGTAGAATTTTGAAAAAGTGTTGCATAATTGTCAAAACTAATAATCTATTCCTAATTAAACTTCTTTTCAAGAATTTATCACTTTATTTAGTTATATTTATGTATCTTTGTGTCTTCCTATTCAATTGTATGTTTTGTGAGAACAAAGACTGTCATCTATCTCTGTAGCATGAGAAAAACATGTAAGTGTTGATGGAAATCTATGTTAAGCATTACTTTCGAGTACTCCAATGTAAGGTAAAGATTTAGGAAAAGGCAGAAAGCAGTGTGGCTAATTCAGCATAAAACATAATATTTAAATCATAAGATTAAGCATACAATATTGGCATTCAGTTTAGCTAATCCACTCAACCAAACATACATATAAACTACGAGAAGCTTCAAAAACCTCATATTTTTTCCTCTTTCTCAATGATTTGCTGATAGAATTTTAAATTATTTCAAATAAATTTGACTCCAACAATATGTCTGGTATTACTAACACACACACAATGATCAATAAAAAAGGAATGGCTTTTATACAGCACAAAATAGGAAATATTTTATACAGCACAAAGATTATTATGTTATATTCATGTTTTACAGTGACTTAATCAGAAAATTACCAGAAATGAAACTTCAAAACTGATACAATAAGTCAGAGAATATAAAGATCACTAGTATCTTTACTCTGTTAGCTTCTCACTACTTTCAATGAAAAATTCCAAAAGATATTTTTTTCACTTTGATCTTAGAGGTAGTAATTTAAAATTACATTTTCTTACATATTAAGATTTACAAAAAAAATGAATATGGACAGATTGTTGCCCAGTCTTGTGATTAAAAGAATTGGATGACTCTAATATCTACAAAACATGACATTCAAAGATCTTTACTCTTTCATTAACCACAGAAAAACACCTACTGAACTTTTAGAGGAAAAAAATGATGAGAATAAGAATAGAAATTCCATTATGAGTATAGAAAAGGAATGGACAGGACAGTATTCTTAATGATATAATTTTTTGTTTACACTGGGATGGGATATTATCAGCTAAACTAACACCATTATTCAAAAGCAATATAATGAGTATTGTTATATTTATAGATAAGCCACAGCCATACTAAAGTGGAAGCTCTGAGAAGACGTGACTAACTCATTACACAACGGACTGCATAGCTTTGATACTTTGTTGTTAATAATCATGAAAATGGCTATTAAGAAAAGCAATCAGAAGGAGAGCTTTAAAGATTGTTTTTATTTTTAAAAAACAGGCAGCACAGAATGAGGTAGGAATGTGAATTCTAGATCTACAGTCCCACCTTCAGCTTTGCATTTATCTTCTTTGTGACTCCTGGTGAGAACAACCCCTCTGGTCACAACTAATTCATCTGAATCTGTGAAAAAGGACTAGAGATAAGGCATTTTTCACGGCAATATTAGGTAAGTCAAATAAATCAATGTTAGGAAAACACCTAGAACATGCCAAATACGGAGTAGACATTACACAAGTATCTATTAAATATATAATTGTAAAGAATGTTACACTTAATTTAGGGGCACAGTGAGGTCTCTAAAAAGTAAATTTAATTTTTAACTAAAAATAAATTTCCTTTGATTGAATGCCAAAAGACGTATGACTAGACTGATGTTACTGTGTCTACTCAAAACACATGCTGGGAAGTTCATTCTGTATTTTTCCCTTTGTATTTAACTGAGGAGTGCTTTTGAACTTTAGATCTCAATAATTTATATTAATTTAATTCACTGACCAATTACTATCCTTCGTAGACAAAATATAATACTTATATAATAATCAGGTGAAAATAATTAAAAGAAATCCGGAAGAAGGTACATTCTATTAGAAAAATTGCTTCACATTAGAACAGAAAGTTCTCTAAAATTTCATCATTTTATGCCATTTGACAATGCCTCAGTGTACAAAAAAAAAATGTATGTAGTTATATAGATGTAAGATGAAGTTTTCCTTGTTGACAGATATTTTTCCCCCATCTCTATTCAATAATGTCTAATATAAAACCAGGCTTTCCATGGTTTAGTGATTTAACTCCTGTGAGTTATGTGAAGAATGTTTATAACAATTACACACACACACATACGCATGGTGCTGTCATTTTTTGAAACGATGGACACTAGAAAAAGTTGTCATTAAAGAGAAACACACCAGTTGGTACTTTGGTTTTGATAACATCATTTAGCTTAAAGTGGAAAATTGTTATTTCACACTAGAGGGGATTTCTGATTTTAATTTGGCCTTCCCAAAAAGGTGAGAAGCTTCATTAAAGATATTCCTCTGTTCATTAATTAATTGATAAGCAGTTGTAATAAAGTGCTTTGAGGAGTGGTTGTCATTAGGAATTTCTGTAGAGGCAACATTTCAGAAAGAACAAACTATCAACCGAGGAATACTCTAAACCAGTGTTTAATATGCACAGAGAGTAAGGCCAGAGATCATTTATATTTTTTGAAGCTAGGGGAAATACGTTTTTAAAACTCAAGATAGTTTGATACTTAAATTATGGTTCCGCTGAATTTTATAAATGGTTAACAGCTCACAAGAAATATTGACAACTGTTCTAAAAGGCATATTTGTATTAAATATTTGTACACAATTTTATTTATAGCCTTTTAACATTGTGAATGAAGCAGATATTATAAAATAATAATCAAAAATATTATCTTTGTTACTTTCCTTTGTTATTTTTTGTTTGTCTTTCTGCAGATTTTGTATTGCTCTCTTTACACACACCGGACATCTGACCCCCTCTTCCTCTTCTCTCCCACCCTTACCACACGGACAGTTGTGTGTGCTATGGAGCTCGCAGTGAGAGCTATAGACGGTGCTATATACTATGCATATTACATAGATTATTAAGTATGAAACATTGAAATTTCCTTGAGTATTGAGTTTAACAGTTGATATCTCGGACATTTCATTTGACAGTTCTTGTTTTATATTTATTGTAAAGGTACATCCTCAGGCTAGGCTTGATTTTGTTATTCCAACAATTTTGTGCTCTTTGAAAGAAATCATTAAGACCCAAAAGCTAGATAGATGGATTCTGCAGGAAATAAACAAATGTCCAAAGAGAAATTGTCTTGAAGCTTTTCATTCTTCGCAGTTATGATGTAAGGGTAAATAAGTTCTACATTGTTTTACTACATATGATGAAAAATGGATCTTTTGACAATCACAAGTGTCATGCACAATGGTTTAAGAAAGATGAATTGCTGAAACACAGTCTAAAATTGCATATTCATTAAGAAAAAAAAAAAAACTAATAGTATCTCTTTGGTGATCCAGCCCTGGTATTATCCACTATGGCTTCATGAAACCTGGGCAACCAATAACAATGGATGTCTACTGCAACCACCTGGATGAAATGATGAAAATTTTTATGATTAAGCAGCAAAGACTGGTCAACAGAGACAGGTCCATCCTCTCATAAAATACAGCTGGACACATGTGTACAAAATACACACAGAAGGTGTGTTTGGAAACCCTCTGTCATCCACTGCATTCACCAGACCTTGGACCAACTGTCTACCGCTTCTTTCAGGCTCTGGATTTCTTCTTGCAAGGAAAAAATATTCAATTCTCAACAAGTTGTAGAAAATGCCTTTTATTTTTTATTGCCCCTTGCTCTCCATGCTTCTTCAATGGTGGTATAAACAAGCTAAACAAGAAGGCAAAATTGTGTCAATAGGTTAGGTGTATACATTATTAATTGTATTGCTTCTTATTTGAGATATAATAAACTGAACTTTTTATTCAAAATCATACATTTAATATGTAATGCTCTGAAAGACTGTTTGCAAAGAATCTCTTCTCTCTAGAATCAATTACCTTGGACCCGTAGATCACTTTGAAAAGAACACTATGGTAGGAATTGCAGCCAGCTATCACTTCAAATATCAGATTGAATTCTGGAATGGTGAAGTGAAGACAGTGGTAGACTATTTTCTCAACAATCAACTTTTATCCAATAAAAGCATAAAAGCAAGCATATTAAGTCTCTCAAAAAAAATTGCTTAGGAGGCTCTGTGCCTATAGCTCAGCGGCTAGGTCACCAGCCACATACACCAGAGCTGGTGGGTTTGAACCCAACCTGGGCCTGCCAAACTGCAATGACACCTACAACCAAAAAATAGCTGGGCCTTGTGGTGGGAGCCTGTAGTCCCAGCTACTTGGTAGGCTGAGGCAAGAGAGAATTGCTTAAGCCCAAGAGTTTGAGGTTGTCAAGAGTTTGAGGTTGCTGTGAGCTGTAATGCCACAGTACTCTACCGAGGGAGACATAGTGAGACTCTGTCTCAAAAAAAACAAAAAACAAACAAACAAACAAAAAAACTGCGTAGAAGTATAGAGCAAATGGGGACATATTCACTTAAGAAAATCTATGAGATCTAGAGAAGAAGAGCAAAAGTCTGTGCTGCTGGAGTGCTGACTAGTTCCCCCATAGAAATGGATGCCTGTGATGATTGGGGCTAACTTCTTCCATCCAGTCCCCACTTTGGGGTTATAAGTTCTACTCCAGATACAGGAGGTCAGGAGTAAATGACTATAGGAACACTCACATCCTGGCTGGTATGTATGGTAGAGGTTCCAAGTCAGAGCAGCAAGCCAGGAAGACTGAGAACCATCCCAGCAGAGTGAGCTCTAATAGAAAAGGTCCATCAGTCTGGAAGAAAGGCCACACAATTCCCAACTCCCTTTTGTTGTGATGTGCCACAAAGGTTTGCCAAAAATGAGAGAAGTTATAAGAACTAAGATCTTCATAGTTCTTCTTGAGAGGCTTGGTTTTATTTCAAACAGAGCATGAAGAAGTCCATGTTGAAAGAAATTGTTCAAAACTATGAAGAGAAATACAGAGGGTAGTTTTAGGTCCTTGATACTATAGCTACAGATGAAAAGGCAGATCAATAAGAGATTTATCAAAGAGATTCTGGAAAAGCGACAAACAAGAAGAACTATTGGAGATGATAGTCACCCTCTGAGATTGGGAAGTCTGTGTATAAGCACTAAGTACTCAGGAGAATCAGAACAGGCTGAGGGACACTTGAAAACATCCTGCACACAGCGCATAGGTCAGTAAACAAAGAGGAGAATCCTCACTGAAACTAGGACGTTAAGCAAAATCTGTGACCAAATGGCTGAAATTATTAAGATTCATTGACTAAGGAGCAATTCCTTAGAAATCATACTTAAAAATAAAATCACATGAGTCTTTTGATATCTATGAGCTTATGTGCATATCCAAGGTTATATCATCTTGAGAATGATTAGAGAGAAAATCCAAACTATTATTTCCTGGGTAAACAGGGGCAAAAATATAAACTCCTTGAACTACGACGGCAGCATATAAACCACAAACAAACTGATGTGCACAAACACAACATGTGCAGATTCAGTGATAAACAGCAATCATCTCACTGGCCAATAAAACTTAGTGTAATTTGTGTAAATATGATATGAAAGTATAAATACAAATAATAATGTGGGCAGAGCTACCAGTGACTGAACACTTCAGGGGAAATACACTTCAGAGGGTTAGTTCAGCTAAGTCACTAAATAAGTAAATAAGTAAATCCCAACCTCACTATCCTGCTAGGAAATCAGTATCCAGAAATTCTATCCAATAAAATGTGTAAAATGTCCAGTTTTTAACAAAAATTAAGAGACAAGCAAAAATGAGGGCAAGAATAATAAGAAAAAATAGGACACCTATACACAGGAGAAAAACAAAAAATAAAAATAGTCAATAGAAATGTTTCGATGGGCTAGGATATTAGAGTTGACAGAGAAAGAGTTAAAGCTGGTATTATATTATTGTGCTTTAATAAATATGTCTAAAAAACTAAAGGAGACCATGCATGAAGAATTAAAGAGGTATAATAATAATCATGCATCATCAAATAAAGAATATTACTAAAATATGGGTTTTATATAAAAGAATTGAATGGAAGTTTTGAAATTTTGAAGTTAAAAAGTACAATATAACCATAGTGAAAAATTCACTGGAAGGTCTCAATATTATATTTGAACTGATGAGGAAATAGACAGCAAAACTTGAAGTTATATCAATTGATATGATACAAAATAAAAAATGAAGAAAAAAAACATGAGAAGTAAAAAGTGATTGGAGAAGTATAATGCACCATTAAGCATGCTTACACATGTGTAATGAGAGTAATAAAAATCAAGAAAAGGAAATAAGTCAGCAAATATTTTTTAAAAATTACTCCTAAACACTTGTCAAACTGATGAAAATATATTTACCCATACAATGATGAAATGCAGCAAATTCTAAGGAGAATAATGTCATGAATTTCGCATCCAAATACAGCAAATGCAAACTGTGAAGAAACAAAATAACAACACTCTTCAACCAGTAAGAGAAAAACAGCTCGTTACCTACAATGACCTCAATAAAGTTAGCAGATAACTTCTCATCAAAACAGTGGAGACCTGAAAGCATCATGATGACATATTCAAGGAGCCAAAAGAAAAAAAAGTCAATCATGAACTCTATATCTAACAAAACTAACTTTCCAAATGATGACAAAATAAGTACATTTTTAGACCAAAAATGTATATAAAGTGTTGCTTGGTATATCTTGTAAACCTTAGAGAATAATTTGAATAATTAAGAAAAGAATCCAGAATTACATTGAAGAACATATTAAAATAATTAAAAGATTTACCTAGAAACATATAATACTTAATACAAAAAAGGCAATAAAGACGTTGGCATGGATGTGAAGAGAAAGGAACCCTTTTACATTGCTGGTGGGACTGCAAGCTAATACAACCTTTTTGGAAGGACGTATGAAGAACCTTCAAAGAACTCAAGCTAGACCTCCCATTTGATCTTGCAATCCCATTACTGGGTACCTACTCAGAAGAATAAACATCCTTTTACCATAAGAACACTTGCACTAGGTTGTTTATTGCAGCTCAGTTTGCATTTTCCAAAATGTGGAAATAGCCAAAATGCCCACCAACTCCGAAATGGATTAACAAGCTGTGGTATATGTAGACCATGGAATACACTTCAGCCCTAACAAAGACGGAGACTTTACATCCTTTGTATTAACAACCTGGATGGAAGTAGAACACATTATTCTTGGTAAAGCATCACAAGAATGGAGAAGCAAAAATCCTATTAACTCAATCCTGATATGAGGACAATTAATGACCTAGTACATGGTGGGGGGTGGGGGGGAAGAGAGTAAATAGAGGGAAGGCAGGAGGGGGGGAAATGAAGAGCAGAGAGAGGAAAGGAGGGAGAGAGGAATGGAGAGTCTCAGTGTGTGATACACCTTTTAGTGCTGGGACCTAATTATAAGAGGGACTTTACCTAACAAATGCAATCAATATAACCTGGTTCTTTGTACCCTCAATGAATCCCCAACAATAAAAAAAAAAGGATAAAGGTACAAAAAAGGGCTAAGACATATATAAAACAAAAGGAAAATGGCAGATAAATTGAACCATTTGATATAGTATATCAATAATAACTAATCAATTAAATTATCCAATTAAAAGTCAAAGATTATTAGCATAGATTAAAAAATAATAATCCAATCATATTCTGGCACAAAGGCACAAAAGACATACTTCTGATTTTAAAAATCAACTATATTAAAAGAAAGAGAAAAAAGATACACTGTGAAAACAGCAACTATAATAGATCTGGAGTCATCTGGAGTAACTATACTAATATTAGACAAAATAGAATGTAAAACAAACAAATATTGCTACAGTTAAAAGAAGAATATTCCACTGTGATAGTCAATGCATTAGGAAGGCATAACAATTATAAACATATATGTACAACAACATAGTTTTAAAATACAAGAAAGAAAACAGAAAAAATTCAAGTAGAGAATTTAAAAATAATATTTTGAGACTTTATAATCCATTTAAACATTGGATGTAATAGCTTTACATAAGTTCAAAAATAAAGCACAACATTTATACAGCATTATCAACCAACTATACCTAATAGAAATCTATAGGATATACCACCAAAAGCCAGAAAAACACGTTCTTCTCAAATCCATATGGAATATTCTCAGAATAGACCCTACAGTTTGGTCAGTAAATTTAACAAGATAGTAAATACAAAGTGTCACCTCAGACCACAATAGAATTAAATTTAAAAAATAAATAAATAAATTTGAGAAATGTACAAATGGTCATAAAATGAGCAACTTAAAAAGGCAATGGGTCATGAAAAATCACAAAGAAAATTAGAAAAGACTATGTAATAAATGAAAATTAAAACAGAACAGAAGAAAATTTATAGTTGCAGGTAAAGTAGTATTCAGAAAAAAGGTAATAACTATACATTTTATAAAAAAGAAAAATATCAAATCATCAACTTAATCTTTCACTAAGATACTACAAAACAAGAACAAAAAAATGCAAACAGAAGGAAAAAAGACTGAAGATTTGAGCAGAAATAAATTAAATGGAACATAGATAAACCATAAAGAAAAATTAAGAGTGCCAAAAATTATTCCTTTAAAAGGAACAGAAAATTGACAAATTTTTAGCTGAACTTACCAAGAAATAAGAAAAAAAGACACAATTACCAAATATAAGAAAGAAAAACAGCACAAAACTATGAAACATATGGAAGTATGAAGAATGATGAAGGAATACTAGGAAAACTATGACAACACATCACATAACAGAAGAAATGGATAAACTCCTAAAATGATACAAACTACCAAACCCACCTAAAAACTAGAAAGTATGAATGAACATCTAACAAGTAAAAAGATCAAGTCAGTTAATTAGAAACAATCCACAAAGAAAATACCAGGCCAAGATCGGTTTACTGGTAAATTCTACCAAATATTTATAAAAACGATACAAATGTTCCACAAAATCTTCCAAACAAGAGGGAGAACACTTTCTAATTCATTCATTCCATAAAATCAGTATCACACTGATATCAAACCCAAACAAAGACATCATAAACACTGAAAATTATACACAAATATTCTCGATAGGTATAGATGAACAAGTATTCAGAGATATATAAAAATGATTATATGCCATGACCAATGGAATTTATCATTGCAATGCAAAGTTGATTTAACACTGAGAATCAGTTTAATACTATCAATTGTGTGAATCACAAGAAACCTTACTGTCATTCTCAGAAAACATAGAAAAAGTATTCGACAAAACCTAATACCCTTTCACAATTAAAAAAAAGTTCAAGAAACAAATAAAAACAAAGTTTTCTCAAACTAATGAAGGGTATTTACGAAATTATCATGACTGATGTCATACTTCCTGATGAAATGCCGTATACGTTTCCTCAAAGACCAGCAACAAGACAATTGGTCTCTTGTCATGTCTATTTAACAATATAGTAGAGGTTTTAACCAGGGAAATTAAGTAGGAAGAACAAATAAAAAACTTTCAAATTGAAAGGAAGTAAAACTCTTTTATTTCCCAGATGACATGATTTTCATACATAACAGAGCCTTAAAAAGTCTACTAAATAACCCTCTAAACTAATAAAAAGTGCAGCAAGGATGGAGGATACAAGATGAGTATCAAAAAATCAATTGTATTTCTATACATTTAGCAACGAGGAATCCAAAATTAAAATTTAAAAATATTTAATTTGCTATAGCATTGAAAACAGTAAAATGCCTAAAGATAAATTTAAGTGTAATAAGATGCTGAAAACCACAAAACACTGTTGAAGAAATTAAGATTTAAATATCCTGAAAGACAACTCTTGTTTCTATGGTACAAGCCGTGGCATGCACACTGTGGCTAATGTGTATGTCTCCTAGTTTTAGTGATCCAAACTACTGGGTTTAGAATAAACACTTTTATTGTTATATCTTTTCATTAGGATCTAAAAACCAGGTCCCCACCATTTGCGTGGCTAGGTAAGTTCAAAGCGGCTCTGTTTCCGCTGTCCTACAACCTGCTGTAGGACGGGAGATGTGAGAGAAACTCACCAGCAAGACTAGCACATACAGTCCAGGGTTTTCAAATTGGGTATTATTGAAATTCCGGACATATTAGTCTCTGTTGTGAGGCAACTATCTTGTAATTATAGAAAATTTAGAAGCACCCCTGGATACTAGTGAAACTCTCTACTTGCCCAACTTCCTCAATGCTTGCACCCTTACCTTTGTCATGATGATCAAACATGTCTCTAGACATTGACAAATGTTCTTGGCAAGTGGTTAAATCACTTTCATACGAGAATGACTGATTTAGGCAATGGTGTAAGAATGCTCATTTTGTTTTTAATGTAATGTGGAAAGCTTTCCCTATCTATAGTATTCCAAGATTCACCCATAAAGTGATCATATATGAGAAAATGGGAGATTGTAGCTAAAAGTACCTTTTAAAAGGACACGAAATATCCTTTTAAAAAAATTACAAAGAGATGGATAGAGAATATTTATAGATATTTTGTAAAATTTTGTGTTTAGTTCTTTTATATATGCTTATGTGTTAAAAGTGTAACTCTAAATAGCAATAATAATATAGTACAAAATAGTACCCTGGAATATGGTAGTTTTGTTGAACTTAAAGAGAACTTACAATGAAAGCGTGTTTTGGCCAAAAAAGAAGGCCATATTTTTCTTCATACACTTTAGGCATGAGCTAGCAATCTAGCTATTATTTTTACAAGAATTATTGAAAAATTCCATGTAAAATGTTGAAAAACAAAATGTTCGTACATGGCAAGCTTTAAGTTAATAGTCATTAAATATGCTAAAGAACATGGCAGCAGAGCTGCTAGGAGACAATTTGGAGCTCCTCCCACAGAGAGTGTCATCAGACCATGGAAGCAGCAGTAAGAAAACCTTCTTCAGATCCCAAAGCAGGAGAAGGTAACTCCAGGGAGCTTCCAAAGTGGCTGAAACTGGAGCAGAAGGTGAAGACCTGGATTCTGGAACAGCATCAAACTAGGATACAAGAAGAGGGTAAACGGATTTTATGAAAAAAAGATGATGATTTCTCAGGGCCACCTAAAACATGATTTAACTTTAAAAAGAGAGAAAGTTTGAGCATGAGGACATGAAGAAAACTTGTCTCAAATCTTCTAGCAGCCTCTAAGAGTCAAGTTTGGAATTTCATTATTATGTTATTCTTAGGGAGTTAATTAGGAATGGCTCTCCAGAGAAGGCGAAAAAGGTGGAGTCTCCAGGCCCCATGGCAGCACTGGCTTCCTAAATTCTGTCCCAAGTTATTGCTCACACCTGGGGAGGAGGGCTCATGCTACTAATTTACCAACCAGAACTTACTGTGCCAACTGCAAAACCATGTCAAAGACCCTCTAGTCTAACAGGTACAATAGTCTTGAAGGTGACCCAGGACAGCCTTAAGACTAATTATTATGAGGTCCACACCCCACCAGGGGCTCTCAGAGAGGCTTACGGGAGTTCTGCATGCACAGTAAGACTCTGAACCACAAGGAACACCTGACCCAGGTGAGATAAAAGAGAACTACTGGCCATAACTGTTGCTTCTTTGCCCTTTTCTTTGTCATGGCAAAGGAGCATATTTATTGTCTATGGTGAATGTCACTTGCTCTGTAAGCCTTTATCTTGTTCTTACTCTGTAACCTTGTCTTTGCCTTTCTAAACTTTATTCTGTTTACCTTACTTTGAGGTATCCGGTCATTTTTTTGACCAAGAGCACTTCAAGATCCAGCCAGCCACCCCAAACCCCAACCAACATTTTAGGAAACAGGCAGCAACCTTGAAATCTAATATTACCAATCTTCAAAAGACTTAGGTCTTTGAGTTGTCCCAAATCACCAATGTAGATGATGGCCTATTTATATTTGATGAACCATTCAACAGAACTCTGGATGTTAAAGGAGCTAAGACAGTTGCTATGAAAACTAGTGGACATGAAAAATGCACTTCACCTTTCTAGCCAGTTGTGCAGATCGGACTAAGCTGTTACCTATCATCATCTTTAAAAGGAAAATGTCTCTGAAACGAAAGATTTCAAGTGGTGTTAGCGACTGTGTACATGAAAAAGAATGTATGAATGAAGGGATGCAAATCTTATTTAAGAAAATCTGGTCAGGAAGGCCTGGAGGATTACTTGTCTGCTAGTGTCTCGTCACTTCAAAGCCCAGGTTACACAAAAGGCAAAAGCAATTTTTGCAGCAGCCTTGTAAAACCCAACCTGCTGTGATACCTGGTGGGCTAACCAGCCAACTGCAACCTCTCGATGTATTGCTAAATAAGCCTTTGAAGCCCTAATGAAGAAAAAAGAGTAGCTCTCATGGAGGCAGTTAGGTAGTAATGATCTAACACCTGCAAGAAGAATCAAGAAAGCCCCCATCACCCAGATTTGTGATTGGATCCTAAGATCATAAACTGGTCTAAAGAAGAAAGTGGTTGCAAAATTGTTTTAAAAATATAATATTAGAAATACTATGGATGGAACAGAGGATGATGAAGTTTATCAGAAAGGGGAAAGTGACTCTTAAGAAGACACTACTAATGTAGAAATTGAAGAAGATGATATTCCTGATATGGAGAGTGATAAAGAGGTCTTAGCCTTCTATAATTCATAAATATTACTTTAACATACAATTCATAAATTCATAATTTATTACTTTAGCATAAAATTTCTTGTACCTTACATCTGTTCTTTGTTTTGTAATGATTTGTCACATAAAATTTCTTATACCACAATATGGTAAAAAATAAATGTTAAAATTCCTTTATAATGCAAAAAGCAATTACTAAACATACATAAATAACAATTTGACTTAACAAACTAAAATGAAAGATTTTTTTTCCTGAAAGTTTGGGACAAAAATGTGGGTGTGAATTATACTCAGCAAAACATGAGTATTTTGTTTTCTGTGTGTGATTAATGAAGTATCAATGTTTAGTACAATTTTAGCTTACTAATGTTTGTAGTTTCCAAGAGTTGTACAGATACACATGTGCGCAGATATACTACATATGTGTATAAAATTAGACCAGTATCTTGGCAAATGAACTATTAAAAATCTCCTACCTGGAAATTGGCAATTTACCTATCACCAATTCTTTTCAGTATTATACGATTACACAGTTTCGGGTGTGCAATTTAAAACAAATACACACTGGTGAATGAAGCGTGATAAGCGACGTTCTACTTATATAGTTTCTTTTTAAAATCTTTCTATTTCCTATCAATACACATTCTTATTTCACTCTAAGCATGCAAGCTGCTAAGAAATCCTCTCCCATAGTCATCATTTGTAAACATAATAAGCTTTTTGACTTATGATGGCAGAAATAATGGAGGTATAGAAAGGGTCATATAAGGAAGTGTATTCAGCAAAATTAAGGAGAATCTAGGGCCTTTTTTATATATTCCACTAGTTGAAAGGAAGTTAGTAATTCTGAGATTATAGCACTCATTGGACTTTTTAAAGTCATGAAATACTTCAAAGGTTAAACAATATTATTAAATGGTTTTAGGAGTTCATAAATTAGTCACTATAGATTTTTTAACAAAGGCACTTTAAAATAAAGCAGAATGATTTGGAATTCTATTGATTTATTCAGTTAAAAGTGCCAATATATATTCTCATTTCACTTTTCTTTTAGAAATATAATCAAGAAAATGTTAGTAATATTGGTTGTAATTTTTGATATTAAATTAGAGTATTTAAGTATATATTTATTGATTTTTTTCTACAGAGAAAAAGAGTTACTATAAATACATTTGAAAAGAAATATCTCTGCCCTAATGCATCTAAGATGATAGAATGATTTGGAGAAAATAGCTCCTGGTGAAATGTGTAAAAACATTAGTGAGTGGAGAAGTGAAAAATGTTTCATGAATGATTCTTGAGTTGTCAAGTATTAAAATGCATATTCTTTTCTGATTTCTGAACTTAGATTCCAAGTAAAGCTCTGGTTAATCAACAGTGTCATAGAATTGTGGAAATTCTCTAAAATAATACATTTCGTGAGGGAGGAGCTCTCGAGATTTCAAGTTTTCCAAATAAATGCAAAGTGGTGGAAATACAGCAATAGAGAGGTGGATCATAGAACATGGGGTCTGACGGAGAGAAACAGAAGAAGTTCAGCTGATGTCGTGTATTTTATTTGTATTTTGAGTAATATTGTATTTGGAGAAGAGATATAGCATGTCAGAATCTCAAGGGTTAGATGAAGAGAGAAATTAAAGAATAAGCAGTCATTGTTCAAAGCAGGGTGAAAGAGGAGAATGGTCTCACCTTTGTACTGGTCTTTGTAAGATGACTATGAATAGTGAATATGTATATTGGAGTGACTATGTCACCTAATATTCAATATTAGCAAAGGAGTGTTTTGGATGTTAGTGAAATTGCATCACTAAAGTCAGTGACAAGCAAATAGAAGGGATGTGAAAGGCTGAAAAATATCCAATTGTTTTTCTGATATGATATTCAGAGAAATGAAGTGTGATAAGCCTGTAAAATTTCAATCTGTACAGATGCATTTGGCTACTGGCCCTATCAGTGGTTTCCTTTATGAAGAGAGATTATGTTCCCACTGTGTCCTCAGGTGGGAGGAGCCTTCTGTGTGTCTCTGCTCACTCAAGCCCTGGCTCAGTATCTGGTAAGTCTTGTTTTTCATGCTATTCCAACCAAAAGAACCAAGTTCTTGATTTGCATTCACATAGCCGGTCTCCATTGTTACCTCTTCTGCTTGCAACTAACAGAGTCTTACATCTGTGTAAGACACCAACTCCACCTATACATGTTGGAGTTTTTCTGTATCTTCTTCATATTCTTTTTGCTTCCTGTTCGAGTAGCTTCTTTTTAAATGTCCATATTCTATATTATTAGATTCCAGGTATTTAAAAAGAAGTGGAGGCATAATGCTATTTAACTCCAACATTAAGCTGGGCAAATTGTTTTAGGTACATAAAGGGGAAAATATGAGACACTTAGCAAAAGCGGCATAATAAGAATATGGCATGATCCTGTCTTCTCTTCATATATATTGGCAATGAATGGGAAACTTAATTCCCTTAAGTGATATGCTAAATTCGGAGATAAAATGATATTTCTTATGATGTTTTCTTAGTTTTCCTCTTACTGATATACTTCTGTCTTTTCAGAAATGCTGTATGTTTATGACTTCATTTTGAAAGGAAATAGACATAGTTTCAATAAAAAGGTACTTTTTTCCTTTGACTCTAACTTTTATTTGTACAATTTCCTGTGTTCTGATACCAAAAATATCATTACATGTCACCCATTTACTTATACAACCATAGAAATGGTGATAACAATGAATTTAAATTCCAATGAAATGAAATAATAATCGAAAATATTTATTCCCGACCCATTAATTTGTACCACTAAAGTAATGTGAACTTTTTGGGTTAGGCATTTTTGTTCTTAGTTCTTTGTGTGTTCTTGGCTGAAGAAAGACTGGACACACTAAGTAATGTAAGCACGAAGTGCAATTGATTGAGGGGAAAAAAGATCGGATTACAGAGCAGGAGCAAGATAAAGGTTTACAGAACAAGAGCAAGATACGTACACCAGTACACCATAGACGATGATCCGACCCCTATCATAGCACAAGAAAAAAAGGACTTGGTTGTGGTGTGGGTCTTATGTTTATAGAGTCCAGAATGGGTGCTCCCCATGGCTTAGATGTCGCCATCACCATTGAGCCACTCTGACAGACAGTTAATGACTGGGTAATTAGGCATAGTTAGTTCTAGGTCAGTGTGCAGAGTCTATTGTCCCTATGCAACTTGGCCTGTGGTTAGGGAGTCCCTTGGCAAGCTTTTGCAGTTGGTATCCTAAGTTCTGATTGGTAGTTTGGTAGGTCTTGATGCCCGCTGTGGCATCCCGTCACCGCATGAATAAAAACAGCCAGGACTCAGTTTGAAGGTACATGCCTGCAAGAGGTGGACTTCCCCTATCTCCAGGGAAGCCCCAAATAGCCGTGGCCTTTTATTCAAGCATTATACAACAGGTGTGGGGGCCCGCGTACTAGGCTCATGTGCTTAATAGTCACTACGTGCTCTTTCCACATGGGCTCGACACCCACCCTTCTGCACCACGAATATTCAAGGTATAACACCTGCTTGCTAATGAGTGACCAATCTTATCTCATTAACGCCTGCAGCTGCTTGAGGGCTTGTCTCCAGGCAGCAAAACTTCTCTCTGTCGATTAGGAGACAGTCTTGCTCCCAGCGCTTTCCTCAAGAACTGGTGGCCACTTCTAGAAGCTTGGTCTCCTACAGGTAAGGCATTCCCTCCTTTCCTACTCAGGGCAGGGTCAAGGTTTGCTAGCACTAAGTTGTGGTGCCTTCTCTTTGTCCCCCAGGAGAGCCCCAGAATCTAATTATCTACCTACCAAACGGCCAATGAGACAAGCATGTGCTACGTACGTTACACACCATAAAGGCAGGTGTGAAGCCTTTTCTTAAGGATTTTGTGACTATTCATCATGCAAAACGTGTCCACAGCTGATTATATGTACACACTTATATGCATGTACGTGCACATTATTGTGACATATAAATGTCTGCTTTTTTGTCTTTCTCCCTGGAGCTCTGGCCATCTTTTCCTTTTGCTGTTTATATTAAAATACTATCAAAACCAGGCATTATTCGCCATCATTTTTCTTTTACTGTGGTAGCATTTACTTACATTTGAGCAGTCATTGGCTGCAAGTCTTCATATGTTATATTACCTACTTTCTAATATATTACAATGTATAGAATTCTCAATAGAATGCATGTTATTCAGACTTATGTAATTGAGTGTTAGAATTGGAAAAGGTTTACTAAAGAGAAATAAAATAAAATAAAATCAGAGCATAGCATTACTAAATTGCTAATATTAAAACTGAGTGTGTTCATGAACAAAGTTAATTCTCTTTTTCTGACAAATAAACCAAAGCAAAATGCAATGATTTTCCTCTTTGTAGTAGTACTAAAGCACAAAAATGTCATTCTCTGGAACCCCTATCTATCAGACTAAATGACTAAATTTACATCAGCTATTTGATGGAATAAAATAAATTTGTTTTAATAGGACATATTCAGTGGATCAATGTTTTCTGCTTTGAAAATGAACATCTTGGTTTTCCCTAGGCATTTACATGGGCACAAGAGATCAGTATTCTCTGACAGTGTTTCATTCCATTGACATTTCCAAATGGAGAATACTTCCTCCTTTGTGAGTCTGTGAGTTTCTACAACAACAAGATGTATATCAATGGAGCATTTTAACTAATATTAAGTCCGATTTGTCAAGTGCTTTAACTATTATTTTTGTAAGTGAGGAATCATTGGAAAGGTATATTAACTCTTTTAGGAGGCGAGGATACTCCTATTGACTAAATGACTAAATTGGTTCATTAAATAGTGCCTTAACAGCCCCAAAGAGTAAATATAACTTCAAAAGTTGCCAAATTTGCAACATGGAAAATCTCTGACACTAAAATAATCAATATAACCATTCCACTTTCCATTTAATAAAGGATTGCATGTCTATTTAGCAGAATTCCTTGGCATTATTTTTACCTTGTTTTTTTCAAAGATGTTCCATGGCGGCAAATGACACAGAGTATAGAGAAAAAAAAACCTGTTATATTTAGGGTTCAGGTTAAGGTGAAACAAAGCAGCCTCTTATAATCAATGCTTAAAACAACTCAGAAACTCATTATTACGTTCAAATCATGGTAGCTCAGGAAGTTAAAAAATGAATTTATTTTTTGACCAATAACTTAATGCTGAATTTAAACCCAAATAGGGACTCCCTATAAAAACTTTAAAATTCTTTTCTCACTCTGTTCTGTGGTGCCTAGGAGGTGATCAGATACTTCAGGATGAAGCATGTCCTTCCCAGCCACTGGCTGCCAGAAACTCATGGAGGTGGACTATGAACGCAAAACTTGTACATTCTGTGAGAAATGTATGACCACAAAAGTTGCTGCTGATGCTCTGGGTGAAGAATGGAAGGGTCATGTGGTCCGAATCAGTGGTAGGAAGGACAAGCAAGGTTTCCCCAGGAAGCAGGTGTCTTGACCCACAGCTGAGTCTGCCTGCTGCTGAGAAAGGGGCATCCCTGTTACAGACTCAGGAGAACTGGAAAAAGGAAGTGAGTCTGCTTGGGGTTGCATGTGGATGCCAATCTGAGCATTCTCAACTTGGTTATTGTAAAAACTGAAGAGAAGGAAATCCCTGGACTGACTAATACTATAGTAACTATGGTGCCTGGGACTCAAAAGAGTTTGCAGAATCCTCAGACTTTCCAATCTGTCTAAAGATGATGTTTGTCAATATGTTGTGAAAAAGGCCCTTAAACAAGAAACCTAGGACCGAAGCACCCAAGATTCAGCGTCTTGTAACTCCACATGTTCTGCAACATAAACGCTGGAAAAAATAAGGAAGAGGATGCCAAATATGCTAAACTTTTGGCCAAGAGAATGAAGGAGGCCAAAGAAAAGCATCAGGAATAGATTGCCGAGAAACGTAGGCTGTGCTCTCTGAGAGCTTCTATTTCTAAGCTGAATACAGTCAAAAATAAGATTTTTTTCAGTAACAAATGAGATCATATTTGAAAAAAAAATTATTTTCTCAAACTTTCAGGGACCGTGGGATAAAAAGTATTTTAATAGAAAATACACAAGAAGGTATAATAAAGAAAGCATCATTTAGGCGTATAATATAGTCCCAAGAAAATGTGATCATTATGCATTTTCTTAAATTATGTATCCCAGTCATTCATTCAACTTTTTTTGTTGTTGTTGTTTAGCAGCATGGACTCCATCAAATGTTAGGAAAGCAGAATTATTGCACGTACTTGAAATCTCCACTTTAAATCCCACTTTCTCAACGTGGACATATAACGCTCCTCTACTAATGATCTTTCTGAAGCTTATTTTCAGAGTTGAAGCACAATGTTCTTAGAAGAGTATCACAAGAATGGAGAAGCAAAAATATAATGTACTCAGTTCTAATATGAAGTCAGTAGATTGTCTAATTGATTTGAGCCATATAAGAGGCTCAAATCAATTCAAAGTGGGAGAAGGGGAAGAAGGGAGGGGGGAGGAGGGAGAGAGGGGGAAAGGCGGAGGTGAGGAGAGTGGAGGAAAGGGGCCTGGGGGTCATGGGGTATGGCACACCTCTTGGGGGCAAGACCCAATTATAAGAGGGACTTTACCTAACAAATGAAACATTTTATATTTCACTCAGACAAGTCAAAAATTTATGTGTTGACAAAAGGAGACAAGATCTTTCAAATAAATAGGAGCATCTTCCCTTATAAGAAAAAGAGAAATCTTGAACTATCCTAAAAAAAGGAATTTCCTATGCCTAGGTCAGTTTCTTGTGAATTTCCTAGGCCTGAATTCCATGGATGGACTTTTATTTATTGTTTCAGGTTCATTGAGGGTACAAAGTGGAATAATATGTGAATTGCCTTATCATCTTACCATGGGACTCGAT
>CAUYRH010008276.1:0-19048 GCA_963574655.1 Perodicticus potto
AGAATTCTACTATAAAAATGATACTTGTAAAATACTTGAGTAGAGAGACAAAGAAACGCTTCTAATAAATGTGATGAAAGCTCTCTTAAAAGCTATAAGAAGGAAAGAAGGGGAAGGGGAAAGAGAGCAAAGGAATTAAAATAGGAGAGGAAGAAGAAATGTATAATTGAGAATAGAAGATAATAAAAGTAGCCTAAAGAAAGATAGTGAAATAAAAAAATATTTATCAATGGCACCTCCAAGAAAAGGATATTCAAAAAAAAAAAAAAAAACCTCAGAGATAGAGTTCTTGTGTATATATAGAAATAAAGGTCTCAGATGGCATCCACTTAAGTGGAGTTAATTTGTACTGCAATATACTTTGTGGACAACAGATGGCGCTGTGAGTAGTTCTCAGGCTTCCCACTCTGACTGATCAGTCGCCATTTTTGTCGTTTTTTCCCCTGGTTTACGTTGGAAAAGGTGCTTTATTTTGGGTGCTTGGGTCCAAAGGACACTCCCATCCAACCTCCAACTTAGGTGCACTAGCCCTCTCGTCACAAAACTCTCTGCTCTGCCCTCCGGCTCTCTTGCAATCCAGGAATTGGAATCAGCTGAAAGAGGGGAGCTCGGTGTGCAATCTTTGCTGGTTGTCGCTGCCGCACACACGTGATCTTTGCCAGTCACCACCGCCGGCTGGTCGCTGCCACCGCCCCGCGTGCGATTTTTGCTGGTGGCTGTCGCTGCCCCGCGCATGCGCAATCTTTGCCGGTCGCTGTTGCCGCCCCGTGCACGCGCGCCTATTTTTTTAATTTTTAATTATTTTTTATTGAGTCATAACTGTGTACAATGATTCAGGCTTGGGGTACTGTGTGCGGGCTTCCCATACAATCGGAGATATTTTTATCCACCTGATTAATGTAACATTCATGATATTTTCTCATTTACTATGTGAAAACAATTTTGATCTACAGTAAACCCACAGTCAATATTGTATTGAATGGAGTTAAATTGAAACCATTCCCACTCAAATCAGGAACCAGGCAAGGCTGCCCATTGTCTCCATTGCTCTTGTGTTCTAAATACATTTTTTCACTAACAGGAATCCTGGGTATAGTCTTGTGCTAGAAAAAAATGTTCAGTGATAGATAGGGATGAGACAAAAAGACACAGAAGTCAGCTAGAAGGAGGCCTCTGTGCTGAATGGAGCATAATTTGAGCTTCAAAGTAAGTCATGCTAGTAGCTCATTATAACTCATTGAATAAAATAGGAAACCATCAGTCAAACCATGTATATAAATATAAATAAATTTGAAGAAGACAGGAAACTTTATGGAGTTTCCAAGTATTTGCTTAAACTTGCATGAGAGGCCTGATTTAGTTTAGTTTTTAGTTTTTGTTTTTTTTGAGACAGAGTCTCACTTGGTCACCCTTGGTGGAGTGTCATGGCGTCTTAGCTCACAGCAACCTTAAACTCTTGGGCTCAAGCAATCCTCTTGCCTCAGCCTCCCAAATAGCTGGAACTTCAGGTTCCTGCCATAATGCCTGGCTGATTTTTAGAGACAGGGTCTTGCTGTGGCTCAGGCTGGTCTCAAACCTGTGATCTCACACAATCCACCTGCCTTAGCCTCCCAAGTGCTAAGATTACAGGTAAGTCATGGAAGAAGCCCAAGTGCCCATCAACCCATGAATGGATTAATAAATTGTGGTATATGTATACCATGGAATACTATGCAGACTTAAAAAAAGATGGAGACTTTACCTCTTTTATGTTTACATGGATGGAGCTGGAATGTATTCTTCTCAGTAAAGTATCTCAAAAAGGAAGAAAAAGTATCCAATGTACTCAGCCCTACTATGAAACCAATATATAAGCAAACACACTTCCATATGAAAGCTATAACCCAACTACAGCCCAAGATGAAGGGGAAAGAGGAGGGAGAGTGGTGGGGGGAGGATAAATGGAAGGAGGGTAATTGGTGGGCCCACACCTACGGTGCATTTTACAAGGGTACATGCCAAATCTACTAAGGATAGAGTATAAATGCCTCAACACAATAACTAAGAAAGTGCAGTGAAGGCTGTGTTAACCAGTTTGATGAAAGTATTTCAAATTTTATATAAAACCAGCACATTGTACCCCATAAATGAATTAATGTACACAGCTATGACTTAATAATAAAAAAACAGTTTCCAAGTAACTCTTTGCCAACAAAATACTTTAAAAGAAGAAAAGAATGTTAACTTCACAGTGGAGAAGCACTACTTAATCAACATCATTGTTTGCAGTGATGACGTGAATGTTATCAGTAATGGGACAAATTGAAATCCTTCACTGTGTGATGAGATGAAAGGAGAAGGGCCCAGAACCAAACACGCATGTAATCTAATCAGGAGGGAGCAGCAGACGAACCCAGGAGGGATCTACATTTTACAAAATCTCTGGCCTGTAATCTTCAGAAGTGTCAAAGTTAAACAAGTCAAAGAAAGACAGGAAACATTCCACCACTGAAGGAGCCTTAAGAGATATGACAATGAAATACAGATAACGATTGAGAACAGGACTCTGCTGCTGTAAAGTCATTGTTGAGATCATTGATATCTGAGTGTTACATGGCAGGAATGCTGCATTGTTAAGTTCCGGCTTTCATTGCCATCACAGTGATGTGTTTATGTAAGAAAATGTCCTTGTTTATAAAAATAACTTTAAAGTGTTGGTGGATAATGGGCTCACAGTTCAACTTTCTCTCAAGTGGGTCAGGAAAGGGAAGTTCTTTTGCCATCATTATACCAATAGAGGGTATTTTGAAGTGGCTAATGGCTCCTTTATAACCTGTAGTTTATTAAAAGTCACAATGACCTCACTCTTTCTTCCTCCCCTCCTTTATCCCTCTCTGTCTCTGTCTCTCTCTCTTTTCTCTCTTCCTTGGTCTCTGTCTTTGGAGTTGGGCAAACAAACAAACAAACAAACAAGAAAACAAAAAAAAACCTTGGTTCAGATCTCAGCTGTGCCATTTTTAAGTTATATGACTTATAACAATATGACTTATATGCAATCCTTCCAGACCTCAATATTTTCTTCTATATATTGAGGATTAAAGTAGATAAAAAGTAGATAAAGTGATAAGTTTAACAGCAGCATCTGGTCCATAATAATCACTCAGTAAAAGTGGGGTTATCATCATTGCTCATGTATTTCTATGTCAGACTGGTCAGATTTATCTTACCCTTTTCAGTAGTTTTATAATATTCACTTATTTTTATATATTATACTTCTTATATCAACATGTTTTTTGGTTATGTATGTTTATATTTAGAATTTTTAATGTACATTAAAGTGTTTTCAGATTTGTTGGCGTTGTGTACAGCTTTATAGTGAACTTCTCTACATCTGTGTTTTTCTTTGGTCACTTATTCCCTTTGTATATATTCCTAGAACTGAAACTTCTGGATAAAAGTGAAATAGTTTAAAACAAGGATCAGCAAGCTTTTTCTATGATAGGACAGTATTTTAGGCTTTTTGCACCCTGTATTCTCTGTCACATCCACTTCACTTTGCCATGGTAGAAAGAGTCAGACAGAAATGAATGTGACTGTGCTCCAAAAAAAGTTTATTTAAAAAAAAGACAACACTGAGCTGCATTTGTCCATTACAAAAATCCAGAAAGAAAAAAGAACACTCTTTTATTAGTGTTCTAGTAAGAACACTAATATTTTCAGTTTCAAAGTACTAAAGATCAGGACGAAATCAACTTTCATTTTACAATAACCTGGCCATGGAACTTTTCCCGCATGATGGGGCATGTCAGCATCCCCAGGGTCACATTTTGTAGATGGAAGCGTGTTCTCATCTGGCACCGGTGGCTCTGTGCACTGAACATGGGGTTTGGCACCTAGTATCACTCCTGACCACACTGATCCTCAGGCAGAGAACTTGGGAAAAATTGTAGTTATGCTTCATTGGCTAATGCAGATGAGTAATCAGCCTGTGATGGTTTGATGCATTGTTTTTTTTCTTTGTTTTTTTTTCAACCTTGTTTGAAACTAGCCCACGTGATATATACCACACTATAATGATGTGAGGACAGTTTCGGTATTACTTTTCCTCCTTTTACGACCACCAAGACCAGTGTTCAGATCTGATGGGAAAGGGAATCAGGAGGATTGATGCATTGTTTTAAAGTAGGAAAAAGGTTCTCTACCAAGGGTGACAAAGTGAGATTCTATCTCAAAAAAAAAAAAAAAAATTAAAGGAAAAAAGGAAAGAGAGAGAGAGAAAGGAAAAAAAAAGTGAAAAAGGAGCCCGTGGGACACAAAGTACTGCTAGGGTGGCTTTTAGAAGAAGGTAGGGGATATTTTTAACTGCCATTTAACAAGGCAAAAGATTAAAGTTTCTACTTTTTACAAGGTTAAGGCTTACCACAAGTTTTTCTCTGATATGTTCTTGGATATTTAAATGAGCCATCTGATGATTATGGATGCTTCCTTTTTTTCTTAGAGTAGTTTGCATTTCCCCAGCTGACAACTAGGCTTTCTGTCATCTCGGCACCTATCTAATCTAGAGCTATTGGATGTGGGGAAGGCCTGAAGCAGTGATGTTGAGGCAGCCTGGATCAGCAGTGCCGTGGGCAGCGGGTCTCAGGTTGCCAAGAAGGAGACTTTCCAGGACAGACTACGCTGGCTTAGCATTCTTTTGTCACAGTGTGGTACACTGGGGATGGGAAGCTGCTATAACTAGTAGGATGTGTTCAGCAATGAAGTATTTTCTTTTTTCTTTTTCTTTTCCTTTTTTTTTTTTTTAATAGAAATTATGCTCACAACGTCCACTCTGAATCTAGGCTGAATATGTCAAAGAGATAGTTTTGTAATTGATTATAAGATTAATCATAAAAATGTGAAAACACCCCTTATATAGGACCTACTATTTACTAAACATTGTTCTGAGCTCTTTACATGTATTAACTCATTTGATCTCTGCCTTAGTCCTGTGACATAGATGATTTTATAATATTCATTTGAGTGTTGCAGAATTGGAGTCAAAGAGAAGCCAAATGACTTGCTAACAATTACTTCTACAGCCTATAAAAAGGGAAAAAATGGCAATGCTGGCATTGGAAACCCACAAGGTCTTGTTACAGAGTCATACTTTTATACTGAACCACATGATTTCAGTAAAATGATTTAGATTAAATTAGATAGTTTCTAAGTCCTCAGAAGATCCCCAAGGGCCTTACACTGCTCCTAAAGATAGTGTTCTAGAACAGCTGATGACTAACATTTGGGAACACCATGTTGTGGAGTCTGCATTTTATTTTCTCAAATTTCCTGCAACATCATTTCTATATATATTCACATTTGACAGATAATGGACCTAAGGCTCAGAGACATTAATTTGTCATTCTAGATCAATAGCCACTATGTGACGGATTTGGAATTCCTGTGCAAGTCTTTTTCCAAAAGCCTAAATCTTAACAAAATCCTCTAGAATCTCAGAAGTGAAATAATGAGGATACTGAGTCAGAACTAAAATGCCTAAATTGTAGACCCAGTTCGTCTATTGCATCACTCAGAGTCTCTTGAAAAGTTCCACCTTCCTCTGGGCCTAAGTTTTATCCTTATATCAAATGAGATAATTCATCTTAATTACTACTTTTCCCATTCATTATGAAATTATTACATGATTCTTTCTTTTTAAAAATAGTTTTGATCTACTTCTTTTATTTGTAAAACAGTATTTGTGAAGATGTTTCCTAAACAATGAATATATGGGCATCATATTTGTAATCAGTTCACAATTATCTTATGTTGTCAAAATCTGCGTGAGGGTCACCATCCAGTATCCCTCCTGTGCCTTTTCAATTCTAAATTATCCTAAGGTATATCTCAGTCCCCAGAGATCAGTGTAAATACAGAAAGAAAGTTAAATACATAATTACTTTCAGTTACTGGGATAAAGCACTACAAATTTGAATACCGAGTGCCTACTTTTGAGAAATAAGCTAATACCAATCTTTGATAGAAACTATGTTGATTTCTCCAGGCCTCGATTTTCACAATTATACCCTGGACATTTGAATGCCAGTGCCAAAGCCCCTTTATGGATGTTCTGTGAGTGAGATCACAGGAGTTCAGAACATTGAACTGCAGGTGAGCTGCCCTGAACATTGTGCATTGCTTCCAAGGTATCTTTCCATGCTGATTCAATCAGGTCATGGCAATAGGACATGGAGAGTGAGTGGACTGTTATGGGGCAGCTCACTTGGCCCTTTGCAGGATCCCACTAACTCATGTCCTTTGAAGCCCCCAAGATCGTTTTCCATTCTTGGCCAAATGATGGACTATTGTGTCATAGGAAAGCTTTTGCTGGTGTCCTATGTCTATCTCATTTTGTTCCATTCTCTCTTTCTAATTACTCAACTTCTTCAATGTGCACTCCTCAGAAATATGTCCATGACCCTTTCTGCAGATTGTTGGAATGTGAAAAGTAAAGCGCATTCCTTTGACCATTTGAAACAATTTCTTAAACTTTTTTTTCTCTCTCTCTCTCTCTTTCCTCATTATTATGTGTTTCCAACATAGTTGATTGACATCAAGTGCTTCTTTTTTAATAAGAGCTATGATAGAAAGCGTGGAAATGCCAGGCTGAAGAAGACTTGCTTCCTGAGGATTCCTTGGATTTAGGACAAAATAAGCACGTGATCTAAATCATGTAATGAGACTCACGAGAAAGTACACAATGGGGCAGGTGGGGACCATCTCTGGCAACAAGACACAGGAGGAGAGTTCTCACTTTTCTTCTTTCAGATATTGTTAGACAAATATATAACACATGAAGCAGTGGCAGCACTTTTATGATTAGGGGGCCAACATTCTGAAGGTGCTGAGTGGAAAGAGAAGCACCTGATTCACAGATGACATCACTGTGTTTCCTAAACAACCAGCTCTGGAATTCTCAACCTTTCAGTTAAGTTGATGAAAGCACCAATTTTATATTTTTGGACTCTATTGGCTCCTGGCTTGAGGTCACTTAGGAGGTATTTTATGAGAGACCCAAAAATGAATCTCTCCACCACTTGAGAGAGATTAGGTCTGACACCAAAATTCCGAATAAGCCTTATGTCCAGAGTTGTTCTCTCCTGTTTCCTAGCTCCTACTGTTTTAGACTTTAAGCTGTAGTGGTCCTTAGAATCTAAAGAATTTTAAAAAGCTAGGTCCATATGTACAAGTAAAGTCCCTCTTCTTGTCATCTCCTGGCACTAGGGACTCTATAATTCTTGTTATAAAAATAAAACTATGAGCAAACACCAGCCTAAAACTTTGTTACATTGTCCCTGACTTCCAACACCAAGGCTCTACTTTGTATCTATTGAGATTCTGTGAAATCACCAATCTTAAGACCCCTTGAACTGATAATTCTGCAAGTTTTAGCTAAAAGCATTTATATATATTATGCAAATCCAAAATATCTCTTTGCAAAAGTTTTGCATCTCCCTTGTCTGAATTAATGTTTTATTTCATAATCATGGCAGAAGCATCATTTCCAAAGGACACTAGATGGCAATACGTGCTTCATAATTAATGATGGGGGAAGGGAATGCGGTTTGTTTAAGTTAACTGTCAAAAGTATATAAAATGTTGAATGGGAATATGTCAGTTGTATTTATTCTCTCTGTAAAAACTATTCTTTTAAATACGATAGAAATAAAAAGTATCAAGGTAATTTTTAAAATATCTGAACACTGGGAGATATTGGGTGGGAAATTCTAGTGTCCCACCCAGGTTTAGGGAACAAATGCTGCCCTATCTCATTTAGAACGTGTCCAGACAAAGGCTAGGAACATGCAGACCTCACTGATTCTCTGCTATTTAAGTTGGGCAGGGCACTGTATCTATGGCACAGATAGTAATCCAGATGGACCATGTGTTAAGGTAGACATGTCTCAATTGAAGAATTATTACATTTTATGTCTGGAGAAAATAATTGAAGAAATATTAGTCACACATTCAAAGTTATAGCCTTAAGCCTTTACCCAAATATCAGCCCTTAGATAATTTAGTTTTGGTCCTAAGTGATGGTATAAAGAGTAGTTTTTCCTTATTCTTGACAGGAATTTGCATATGACTTTACTTCTGTCCCTTAATGCACTAAACAAATGTTGTTATTTAACCTACCAATTTTACAGTTGTGAAAATGAAGTCCAAAGAGGTGTTACTCGCCAAATGACACTTTCTGAACATAAGGGGATTTGTCTTATTTCACACAGACAGAGATTGTATAATTTTCAAACTATTACAAACACAAAAAGCACAAGAAAGATTGTGGTAGGGCTTATCTTGAGTTACTGTTTCTTTAACTATTTGTGATAAAGAACTAAATCTCTCCAATCCACGGTTAAAATCTACATTTGAGAACTAAGGGATGGGAAACTGCCTTAAGGAAACTCATGGCCTTCCTGGCTCTTACGTACAGACTTCTGATCAAATCCAAATTTTACACAACAAATACTTTCATTAAAAGTGGTGTTGAACAGAAAGTTGAAGCTTTTCTTGTTTCCTTTTAGTGCTTCTTGAAATCAGAAGGTCTTAGGTTTCCCTATCCATTTTTCCCCTAAAATTAGTAGATTTTTATAGTTTCTAAGGCTCTCTATGTGGGAAATAATCTCAAATGGAATTTTCCTGGGTATTATGGTTTTATTAATACTGACATAAAAAAGGAGAGTAAATTCCTTGAGAGAATTTCAAAATCATTTTTACTTCTGTGGTGACTACTCAGTAGTTTCTAAATAATAAATTACAATCATATTTTGGAAAAATAAGAAGCATATAACAAAGGATCTATGTCAGACTATTCTTAACTCAGACAACATTTCTGCTTAGTTGAAGAAATAGTGGAAAAAAATACTCAGCTCAATTTTGATAAAATATTAATCTGGTGCTTCTTTATAAAATTATTAATATTTGTCACAGAAAGTTAATATTTACGATTTCTTTATTCAGCAGTGTGGTTGAAGAATAAAATTATCTCACTTCAGAAGGCAGTTATTTGCATTAGACTGCTGGCCATGCACATAAAAGATGTATATTTCATTGCAAAACTGACAATTTGTGTATGTCAAATATGTGAAAAAAACATGTTTTGTAAAGATAGCATTTTGTCCTTTTGTTTTATAATTACTAAGCTATCATTTTTCCTTGCTGGGAAAATCAAAATGAATAAGCTCATATTTTATTACTTCTGCATCATATTTGATAACAACTGTTTCTTGAGTGCAAACTATACATGGTATGACAATTAAGTTTGTGAACTTGTCAAGTGCACTTATGCTGGCAGCACTGTACAAACAACTCAGTAAGGTTTCAGAACCTTGGAATATCAGTGTCTTGTGGTTGTGTTCAAGTCTGTGTGTAGCAGTTTCTTGCTGAGTAGAGTTCATTATTATTGTATGTTTTTGTGTGCCATCATGAGAATGTTGGAGATTGAATTAAAGCAATGAATTCTCAAATTTCTTGTTAAACTTGGCAAGGGCACAAGTGAAATCAGAGACATGTCAGTCCAAGTTTATGGGGATAATTCTATGAATAAAATGGCAGCTTAAAAATGGATTAAATATTTTGTTGAGGGAAGGGAAAACATCACTGAAGAGAGGTCAGTTTTTAGACAGGAAACAAAGACTGTATTGGAACACCTTCCCTATTCATCTATTTGGCCCCCAATTACTTTTTCTTTTTACCCAAAGACAAAAGAAACATTGAAAGTAAGACATTTTGATGAGATTCAGAAGACATCAAGGGTAATACAATGACAGCTTTGATGGCCATTTCAGAAAACAGGTTCTGAAATTGCTTTGAAGGCTGGACTGGGCTCTGGCATCAGTACATAGCTTCCCAAAGAGGGTACTTTGAAGGTGACCACAGTGATATTCAGCAATGAAGTATCTAACACTTTTCTAGGATGAGTTTTTGAACTTAACTGTCAGACCTCATATATAAGGAGCCACACGAGCTAAGAATTAGAGAGAGGTAGAAATCCTGTTCTCCATGGGGCTTTTGTCAAGTAATGGCAGAGCCTTTCAACATAGGACTGTTCTGACAACTCCAGCTCTGGAAAAATGGGTTTTATCTTTTGTGTCAGATTCTATTCTCTTTTTGGTCTCTAGGTAGAAGCGTCACAACAAAATTCTTTATTTTTTCCCTCATTCTTGAGTACTTAGTTTTATAATACTCTCAGAAGTTTATATAGGTATCTTGAGCTTTCCCCCACTAATCAGATGTTTGATTTTTACTTCTCAGACCTTTATAGATTTGTGTAAAGAAGCTCATCTGCATTCTTTATCAAATAAAACCTAGATCTTGAGGCCTTTTGATAAGGGAGAATCTCTACTAAGACAAGGGTAAAGGACTGGAAGCTGAAAGCTGATCCATGCACACCCCACACACAGTACTCAAGAAAGTACTGATCCTTGAGGAAGCTCCTTCCTTTTATCTCTGCCACCAGGTGAAAATTCTCTCTCTCTGGCCAGCTTTTAAGGTTGGAGTTTAATTTTGCTTCAAGAAGTGGTAGGAGGCCTGGGTACTGGGGCTCATGCCTGTAATCCCAGCACGTGGGTGGCCAAGGTGGGGGGAATGCCTGAGCTCACAGGTTTGAGACCAGCCTGAGCCAGAGCAAGATCTCATCTCTAAAAATAGCTGGGCATTGTGGCATATACCTATAGTCCCAGCTACTTGGGAGGCTGAAGCAAAAGAATCGCTTGAGCCCAGGAGTTTCAGGTTGCTGTGAGCTGTGAGCCACGGCATTCTACTGAGGGAAACAAGGTGAGACGCTGTCTAAAAAAAAAAAAAAAAAGAAGTGGTAGAGTCCTTAAACTTTTGAGTTTCTTTTACTCAAGATACTGCTCTCAAGATGAGACCAGCATAGCATGGAAAAGTCAACTCACAAGAAAAAGACCAGGAGATATATTTTTATGTAAACAGAAGGTTTTTTTTCTTAATTACAACCAATTAACAGCTTTCTTCTGGGCAAGAAAAAGAATCACCCTAATGTCAAGTACATTAATAACACCTTAAAAGTCATATTGAATGGGAATTCCTTTGGCAGCAAGGAGAAAAAATTATCACTCTTCCTAAAATGGCTTAAACATTTAAAATATTATTTTTCTTGGCTAAAAGAGATTCCAGATGTCAGCAGTCCAAAGCTGGAGCATCTGGTCCATGATTCCACCAGAGATCTCTGTCTCGTTCTGCTCTCTCATTCTTAGGTTGTTTTGCTTCTTGTCTTCATGGCTGTCCCTTCTTGGTGGCTCTTGTGCCTCCTCCATGCCTCACATACACATTCCAGTGGGAAAGAGAACTCAGAGGAAGAGGCAGAAACAACAAAAACAATGTGTCATTGGCCGGAACTGTGCCACTTCCACCTTCACCCTCATCTACTTAGAGAGGTTGGTAATGTGCAACTTTGCTTTTCATAGCTTCTGTTTCAGAGAAAGATGGCTGGGAAAGAAAGAGATGGAAATATGTGAAGACTTTCAGCTCATTTTTGATATGTCCTGATATAAGGTTGCATTACATTTTGTGACTCCCTTACAAGATCTCACAAGTTTCCTTACAAAATTTTGGGAAGAATTTGTATTAAAAACCCCAAAACCTCTAAAAGGGGGTAATCGTTTATCAACTCCCCTTTAGACATGCACTTATGAAATATGACGTGTAAAACGATCCCAGACTTTACATCATCACTGTCCTTGTTTTCTCTTTAAGTGGCAACTTTTATGAGTCTTCTTCCAAAAATCAATTTCGTCAATTTGGTGAAAATCCTAACACTGAGCTGCTTTCTGTTTTGTGCTCTCTCTCTCTCTGTCCCTTTTTTTTTCCTTGCCTTTGTGTATAGTTCTAATTTGGGTATTTTTGAATTCCTGGTGTCATCATATGTATGTGCTTTCCCTGGGTAGCAAAGCATTTATTGACTTGAGACTGACCCACAAGCTTGGGTTATTTATAAAGGGAACTCTCTCTTTCTCATGAAATTCTCTTCCTGGGATGACTCTCTCTCCACAGGGAAGATGTGGGATATTATAGCTAAACCTTCACTGTGGCACAGTGGCAGGAGCAAATCCATCCCTTGATGTGACTGAAAGATCCCTCTCCTCTCATCACCTGCCCATATATGACATTCGAGCCTCCTTGCCATGGTGCTTTATGCTCCTCCCACTGTCTCTATTTTCAGCTGTGTGGGTGGGCTTGGATTGCAGTCTCTCTTCTCTTGAATTTGAATAGTGGTGAATGCAACCTTCACATTTGTAAGATTTCTTTCATTGTCTAGGCTTTCTGAGGTTTCAAGCTTCTATTGTGTTCATGACACACTGAGAAAACATACCTGGAATTTAACAACAAGTTAAAGAACGATGGGAAAAAACTCTTAAAAAAACAAAAAACAATGAATAACAATCTAGGATATGTGAACTGCCAAGGATTCCCTTTTGTAAATTAAAACATGCAAAAGTGGTGAGCGAACGGAGCTTTGGAGAAGAACATTCTTCTTATGAAATGACAGAATCTGTTTCTAAGAGTTGGGACAGGAGAGAGCTGCAGGGATTAATTTTGGGTCAACTTAACCAGGTCGCAGGGTACCCAGATATTTATCTAAACATTACCTCTGTATTCATTTGTGAGGATGTTTCTGAATGAGATTGGCATTTGGATCTGAAGACCAAGTAAAGGAGATGGCTCTCCACAATGTGACATTTTTTACCCTGTTAAGGACCTTGACAGAACTAAAAGGCAGAGGAAGAGAAAATTCACTTTCTCTGACTGACTGATTGAGCTGAGACATTGGTCTCCTTTTCTCCTCAGACTCAGACTGGATTTATAATGTGAGCACCCCTGATCTCTACTACTAGATCTATACCACCGGCTTTCCTGGTTTCCAGCTTGCATGTAGCTGATTGTGGTGCTTCTCTGTTTCCATAATTATATGAGCCCATTCCTTATAATAAATCTCTCTCTCTCTTGTTCCCACCCCCAGACTGGTCGATCCTCCCATGTTCTGACCCCGCTTTCCCCTCCCTAACCCTACCCTGTTCTCCCTTTTCTACAACTCCAGATCCCCAGAGGCCAGGCGTCAGGAGGTTCTGGCTTGTAGATGTGGTCTACAGTGAACAATTTAAAGCCATTGGTAGTTTTTACTAAGATATGTCTGAGGAACCAACTGGCAACTTAGAGAAGCCTTGTAAACCCAGTGACACTGAGGCTGGGGGCAATAAAGGGGGCAGCCAGATGTGATTAGAAAGAGCAAACTTTTACGTTGAAGCCACCAAGTTTCAAATTCTAACTCTTCCACTACCTGCTATGAGATCTTGGAAAAGTGACCTGAGCTCTGTGAGTCTCATTTTTCTCTTCTGATTCTAGAAACAGTATGGGGAAGAATAACACACATCCTGCAAAATTTGTAGGAGGATCTGATGATTCAAGAAAATGTATACAATTTGTATGTGAGATCAATGTGTGCGTGATGACAACAAAATGGTAGCCATTATTATAAAATAACCAAAGAATGAAGCAAGTTTATGATTTAGATGTTTTGACTACATAATGAAGTGAGATAGACAGGTGCAATTTTCATTTCTGTGTTTATTTTACATAAAGATTTTTATGCAGTAGCGGGGAGTAGAATCAGTTGCTTGGTGAATGTATGCTGGAGACATCCTTATTCCTGCTGTGAAAAGTAATAGTGTGAAGACTTTCTACGAATACCATCAATTTTGAAGTGTTGGATTAATTATTCATTAAGTAATATTTTGATGAAGTATGCATCTTATTTCCTTTATCTCATTTTTGCCCATAAATTTAATTGTTGGGTTAATTATAATTACTTTATAATTACTGTATTTTGGTGTTAATTATATCACATCAAGCCATTAGCAATATTATTCAGTATAAAACTAATGAAGTCAAGAACATGCATAGCTCAAGGCTTACCTATAATATCCAGTTTCTTATCTGTGTCTTTCTCTTACTAACACCTTTAAAGGGGCTACTCAATGAATGACCTAGTTGTTCTTCAGTCCTATTCTCAGAAGCATACAATACTCACAACGGACTTGTAGAGCCTTACTTTCTAATCAGCCTTCTCCCCTAACGTACCAACATTTGCACTCATCATTCATTAGTCTTTCCAGAAAATAGGGCAATGAAATTGTTTAGTGGTTTCTCTTAAGACTGTGGCTACTTACTAGAAAATGTAACCTTTCATGTCTGTCATTCTAGATAAAAATTTGCTATTTAAGTATAAATTTTAAGCTCTCATGTCTGAAAAACTTCATGTAGAAAGGCTACTGAATTCCATTCAAAGAGACTTAATTTCTTCTTGTATTCCAGTTCACCATTCAGTCCTGTATAAAACCCTTTACCAACCTTTGGACCTTAGTTTCCAAAGATATAAAAGAAAATATGTATAGTTCTAAACTTGTAGAACTACTAGTAAAATGCAATTATCCCTTAATTACCTATAGGCTCAAACTATCTTGTTGCTTTTTGCAAATAAAAAATCAAAATCCTTCTATCCCTCACCTGCTGAAAAAACAATGCGATGAATACAGGTCTCCATCTATTGTGAATTTAGATGTCTCCTCCCACGTATTTTGAGTATAAAACCTCTATAGCTTAGATGGTGACCATAGAATATCACATTTATCAGTTAATATATAAGCAGCATCACAGAATAGATAAAAATGAGAATTTGAGACCCAAAATAATGCAGTGTCAGAAGGATGGACAAAGGTGTTGCCATGGCATGAAGCAAGAGGCCAAGTTTGTCTTAGAGCAGATCTGACAAACAGGGTTCATTCAGCATGTCAACTGTTTACACGATAGATAATGGCTGAACCCTGTGCTGAGCAGCATTCCAGCCTAGAAGGCAGGATGACAAGTATCCTGGGATCCATACTGATATCCCATGGGCATCTGCCATCTCTGGTCCAGAGCCAGCTCAGTGGCTCATGTGCCCTTTGAACAAAACCTAAACTCTTTTTCAGCAGAGGAAAATGCCCAGCCTTATTCAGCACAAGACGATAATATATCTCTGGCAGAGAGAATGTAATGAGTAGTAAGGTAAATGAAGGGTTCTAGTCTCATTTTACTTCCCAATTCATATCTGGCCTTTCATTCAGGCAGTTCCATATAACCATAGTTTATCAAAGCTCATTTGATTCTCCTCGAAAAACTCCAGGAGCAGAGAATTTTCCTTATCTCCATCTTCAAACAGTTCCCATTATAGGAAAGAATCTTCTTTAGGAAGAAATATAACCTTCATTCACTTGTCCCAGTTTTATCTCTTAAAGATAAAGAATGAGGTCAGGTCTTGCCCACAGGACATCCTTTAGGTCATGAAGTCCACCAAATTCCCCACGGGATTCTGCCCACATGGTTCTCCTGTGGTGTGGATAAGATCTCTTGCTTTCTTTTTTTCTGGGGTGTTTCTATAAATCTCAGTCACTCTTAATGTGTGGCTGTGAATCATTGTTCCAGGTGTGATCTGAACAGATATAAAATTCTACTAGAAATTTTTAAAACAGCATCAATATTTTAAAGAACACACTCCATTGAAAATGCATAACTGAACTTATCCTCAACCCAAACCACTGCCATTCAGAACTAGTCACTGAGTTTTCAAGATCTGTAGCTGTCTCTGGCAAATAATTTTAAAAGCACCAAATATCACCTCACAAGCTTCTTCCAGGTTCATTGAGGACCTTCGTGCCCTAAAATGTCTCTCCCTTTGTCTTGGTTTGGTCTGACCAAGGACTCCAGTCAAGTACCATTGTGGGGGAGGGGGAATAGATAACACATTAAATAATGTATAAGACATTTTGCATCAAAACCTTCTGATCTTTGGTTTGCAATTCTTTTCAAATAAGCTATAGAATTTTCAAACTCTAAAACAGATTCAAACATCATGGAGTCTGTGTGTCTTCCATTTTTCCTTTCTTATGTGTGCATATGTGTGTATGTTAAAATCAAAATATTTTAATAAAATACAGGTGGTCCTTCTTCATTATTTCTTATTCCCCAGTTCCCCTTCCCAGAGGTAACCTCTTTTTCTTTTATTTGTATAATTAAAATTTTTTTTTCAAATAAGAGTATTTCTATTGTAGAATGCTTTGACTCTGAGGCTCAGTATGAAGTCATCAGTTAACTTTTTATTTTTTTTCCCGTCTCAAAAAATAGACAACTAATATTATATAAATAAAAGTAAAAGACAGTTTCAAAAACATATCAGCTTCTGTGCTCAGCTATAAAGCCAATGAAGGTAGCATTGTATCATAAAGGGAACAGTCTATTCCTGATTGCACAATTTTGAATTTTTAAAACTGATGCAGTTTACATTTCATGAAAGGCAAAGTTTACAGAACCTTAAACATTCTCAATTTTCCTTCTTTGTGCCAGACATAAATTATTTTTCAAACTTTATAAATTTGAGGTAAAAAGTTGTCTTAGTTCCTCTCCCATTTGCAGTGAGGGGGAAAAAGCTTGATTTTTTACTTTATACTTAATTTTTTTAACTCCATTGAACAATTTTTTTAAAATTAAGGTTTGAATAGCAAACCTTAAAATCAATCTGTTAGAACAATTTGTGTTCTGCATTTTTTTGCATAATTATATATTGTATATTATAAAACTTTTTCCAGTAGTTTTGTCTATAAAACTGTCTTTATCAATATTCTTAAAGGTTCTTTGTAAAATTTTGAAGGTTTCTACCTGTATATAATTTAAATATTTTATTTCTGTATTTCTAAGCACTATATTTATAATTTTTTAAAAAGAAATTTTCTTTTTGTCAGGTTTACATGGTGTTTTTGATATATTAACATAATAGCTAAAGCTTATCTATTATTACATAAATTATCATTATTATACACCCTCTCATCTCCAGTTAGCTTCTCCTATTATCCTAATAAGCTTATCCTAAATATCTTTTCATCCTTTTCTTACACAACTTTTTGTTTTTCTTTAATTAATATCTATTTTTGATCAATTTCAATATTCCTATAATCAGTTAGTTATTGCCTTTATTAGGTGCTGATTAATCAATTTTTACTCCAAACAGTCAAAGAAATCTAATAATCTATCTTTTTAAAAATTTATTTCTGTAGATACTTCTTTTTAGTAGACCCAGTTCAGTACTACATTCTGGTAAGTTTCTAGGTTGGTTTCAGAGATGGTGTTTCATAGATTCTATATCTTCCTCTTTATTAATAAACTTTATTTTAGTGGCAGCAGTTCTTTAGCAGTTTTCTAAGAAATGATGTTTTGGAGCAAACTACCAAGTCATTGCATTAGAGTAGCCACTAAGAGACTGGGCTAAGACCAGGTGCAGAGGTTTGGAGATTAGGTGTAGGTGTTAAATGTAACAATTCTTAGGCAGAAGTTAACTAGGGAGGCTGATAACCACAGTCAAGAATCAGCTTCAACCAGCTTGTCAGCTATTTCTGTCACCTTACATGAACTTTGGCTAACTATAATATCAATTAAGTTGCAGTTTTAAATTTTTCCCTTGAAATTGCTATGACAGTTCTAAAATAATCATATAAAGTATGGAAATACAAGGAAACCTAATTTTAGAAATTATTACACAAATTCTTAGTAAAAGCCAAACCCTTAGCCTCGAGTATTTCTTCCTTCAATTAGGAAGACTTCAAAAGACCAAATCCATTTTCCTTCTGGGCAGCTGCTATTTTCCAGGCCAGCCTGCACCCTCTCTCTAAGAGTGCATTTTTTTACTTTCAATAAAAAAGAAAAAAAGGCTGTCACTTGCTTGGCTTACATGGTACATCCTGAAATTTTTTTCTCTCGTGGATCACCAAGAACTTGCAAAAACCTCCCTTCAGAGGCCACTAACAATTGTATGCATGAAATATTTATTTTCACTCTTGACTATGAGATAAGCTGAATATATAATTCTAAGCGAAAATTTTTTTTCTTTCAAATGAGTATTTAATACAACTGCATTTTCTTTGCTACCCACTTTGTTGAGAGATGCAATTGAATTACTCTCTTCTTGAATCTAGCCTGAGCATGTGCCTGCCAGTAGATCGTGGCAAAAATATTCTGAAAATTCTGAAGCTGGGTCATTAAAAATCTTTGCACTTTTAACCTATCCCTATTATAAAACATGCTCTAGGAAGTACACTGACATGCCCATGTCATGAAAAAAGTAGCCATGTGAACCCATCTCAGGGAAAAGAGAAATGACTAAGCTGTTCTCCCAATCCAGATAGCAGACATTGAGTGCAGAAGTCATCTTAAACATTTCCAGCCCAGTGGATATGACTGTAGGAAAACAAATAAACAACTAATCCAAAAACAGGTCCTAGATTTATGATCCCAGTCAACCTATCTTAGCTACTTTCAGCTGTTTGAGTTCCCTGGCTGAAAAGAGAAGAGAAGAGAAGAAGGAAAGAGAAGAACCATCAACACTGTGCTCTGATAAAAATTTATAGGCTTAATCAAATGGTGATTGTTCTAAGCCACTCAGTTGTAGGGTGGTTCGTTACTTAGAAATCGATTGAAACCCTATCTCTTTAAACTTCTACCACTTAATGCTGTGAAAAGAAGTTGGTGTCATTTGGAATTTCTGTTCTTTTGCATTTTCTGAAAGCTTCTAGGATTTCTCATTACAGTCAGACCTCTATAGCCAGGGATTCCACATCTGTGACTTCCACCAACAGTGGCCTCTTTTCCAAATTGTCTTAGTAGTGTCCTGGGAAACTTTCATATGCTTTTGTCCATTCTGCAATCTTTGGCGTCAGATGTGGAACTGGGAAGAGAACACTTTCGTGTGATGATTTTCTATGATTTTAAGGAGTCTCAAAGCCTTGGGCGTTTTCTTTTTTATTTATTTATTTATTTATTTATTATTAAATCATAACTGTGTACATTAGTGCAATCATGGGGCACAATGTGCTGACTTCATATATAATCTAAAATATTTTCATCAAACTGTTTAACATAGAGCCTTGGGCATTTTCAAGGGGCTTTCGAGTATCTTACTCCTTCTCACACAACAATTTTTTGGTGG
>CAUYRH010008277.1:0-20138 GCA_963574655.1 Perodicticus potto
CCATGACTTAACAGTTATGAATTGGGCTGCAATAAACCTTCTGATACAGATGTCTTTGATATAATATGATTTTTGGTCTTCTGGATATATACCTAGTAGAGGAATTATAGGATCGAATGGCAGTTCTATTTTTAGATTTCCAAGTATTCTTCAGATATCTTTCCAAAAGGACTGTATTAATTTGCATTCCCACCAGCAATGTAGTAGTGTTCCCTTTTCTTCACATCTGTGCCAGCATCTCTGGTTTTGGGATTTTGTGATGTGGGCTAATCTTACTGGAGTTGGATGATATCTCAAAGTAGTTTTGATTTGCTTTTCTCTGATGATTAATGATGATGAGCATTTTTTCATGTGTCTGTAGGCCTTGTGCCTATCTTCTTCAGAGAAGTTTCTCTTCAGGTCCATTGTCCATCCTGAGATGGGATCACTTGTTCTTTTCTTGCTAATACATTTGAGTTCTCTGTGTATTCTGGATATTAAACCTTTGTTGGAGACATAACCTGAAAATATCTTCTCCCATTCTGAGGGCTGTCTGCTTTATTTACTAACTGTGTTCTTGGCTGTACAGGAGTTTTTTAGTTTGAACAGATCCCAGTAGTGTATTTTTGATTCTGCTTCAATTGCCCCGGGGGTTCTCCTCATAAAATATTCACCCAGACCGATTTCTTCAAGAGTTTTCCCTGCACTTTCTTCTAGTATTTTTATAGTTTCATGTCCTAAGTTTAAATCTTTAGTCCAGTGAGAGTCTATCTTGGTTAATGGTGAAAGGTGTGGGTCTAGTTTCAGTCTTCTACAGGTCGCAAACCAGTTCACCCAGCACCATTTGTTAAATAGGGAGTCTTTTCCCCACTGAATGTTTTTAATTGGCTTGTCAAAGATCAAATAATGGTTATTAGCTGGGTTCATCTCTTGGTTCTCTATTCCATTCCATACATCTACCTCTCTGTTTTTGTGCCAGTACCATGCTGTTTTGATCACTATTGATTTATAGTATAGTCTGAGGTCTGGGAGTGTAACTCCTCCTGCTTTGTTTTTATTTCTGAGTAATGTCTTGGCTATTCAAGGTTTATTCTGATTCCATGTAAAACGATGTATTATTTTTTTCAAGATCTTTAAAATATGACAATGGAACTTTAATAGGGATTGCATTAAAATTGTATATTGCTTTGGGTAGTATAGACATTTTGACAATGTTGATTCTTCCCAGCCATGAGCATGATATGTTTTTCCATTTGTTAACATCTTCAACTATTTCTTTTCTTAGAGTTTCCTAGTTCTCTTTATAGAGTTATTTCACGTTCTTTGTCAGGTCAACTCTCAAATATTTCATCTTCTTTGGCACTGCTGTAAATGGAATAGAGTCCTTGACTGTTTTTTCCGCTTGGCTATTGTTGGTATATATAAAGGCTACAGATTTATGAGTGATGATTTCATTTTTTGGGTGATCTTAAAGTTGTTATAAATAATTTGTGTATAGGTTTTTTAAAAATTGAGATATAATAATTAACATATCATAAAATTAACCACGTAAAAATACACAGTTCAGTGGGCAACCATACCATTGTCTTACTTTATAACACTTCCATTTCTCCAAACAGAAACTCTACACCTATTAGCAGTAACCCCATTTTTTCCTACCACTTGGCTGAGGAAATAGCTAATCTACTTTCTGTCTCAATAGATTTACCTATTCTGGACATTTAAAAAAATGGAATGGTACACTATATGGTCTTTTGTGATTAGACTCTTTCATTTAACAACATTTAAAGCTTTATTCAATCTGTAGCACGTATCAGCACTTCCTTGATCCATTGTACAAATATACCAATTTTATCTACCTTGTCAGATGGATATTTGGGTTGTTTTTATCTTTTAGCTGTTATGAATAATCTGAAGAATCATGCAATTTTTGTGTGGATATACATATACACACACATATATATACATATATCTATACACACACACACACACACACATATATATGTATTTTTTTTTTTAAAACAAGGTCTCATTTTATCACCCTGGCTAAAGTGGAGTAGCATCATCACAGCTTGCTGCAGCCTCAAACTCCTGGGCTCAAGTAAGAGAGAGAAAGAGAAAATGTTGCCAAATCAAAGAAACCTCATTTAGGCTTGGTGCCTGTGGCTCAACGGACTAAGGCACCAGCCACGTATGCCTGAGTTGGCGGATTCAAATCCAGCCCGGGCCTGCCAAACAACAATGACAGCTGCAACCAAAAAATGGCCGGGCCTTGTCGTGGGTGCCTGTAGTCCCAGCTACTTAGGAGGCAGAGGCAGGAGACTCGCTTAAGCCCAGGAGTTGGAGGTTGCTGTGAGCTGTGATGCCACAGCACTCTACCCAGGGTGACAGCTTGAGTCTCTGTCTCAAAAAAAAAAAAAACAAAAAACAAAAAACAAAGAAACCTCATTTAATATTTCTAAACCTCTTGTGAAGGAACTGGAAAGACTGAGATAGTTTCTTTCAAGCCCTATTATAGCTCATATTGGCTGAATATGTTAATGTACTATGCTTACTCCACTTACTGACTGTTCTTAACACTCATTAGCTAACATTGTAATATGAAAAATGCAAACATTTTCTGTGTATTTGTATGAGGCATGCCTAGTGAAATCATGAGTTGTTTGTCTAGTGTAGGTGAGAGGACATTTTGGTTTTGTTTAGTTCTTAATTGGTACTTAGTTATGTGTGTGTATGAGGGATCAGGTTAGTGATTTTCCCAATTCCTTTTAATATTAATAACTGTAGTTCACCTTTTAGAATCAGAAGTGGAACCTACATGGTATTCCACCAATATGCTTTTTGTCTATAAAAGACTTATCTGCAGAAATTTTGTATGTATCTAGACTACCTCCTATGTCAAAGATAAATACAGAAATTGCAGTCCAGAAGGCATTATTCAGCCAAGGATCTATCTATCACAACTGAGAAAAGTCTACTTACTTAAGTCATTTTTAAAAGGTGGTATGCTAAGAAAAACTTGAACCATGTAACAACTTTTATGTTTACTTCTGATTTTTAAAAAGTTTTATAGTATTGCCTTTAAAATGATTTTCTTATCTTGTTAACAACATCAAAGTTAAACTTAACACCTAGGTGAAAGGAAGGTGGATTTTTTCTTCTTCCATTGGTCCTTCAGTAACCCTTTCAGGTTCCCTATGGTAGACCCTGACCTGACAGGATAATCCGTGGGCTGAGTGATCTAGTAACCCTCTGTGTCCCCCCCAGCCCGCACACAGAGTCTGCTTCTGGTGATACTGCCATAGTATGCTGTCACTAGAAGTTTCTGACATAGTTTTTCTCATCATAAACCATTCCATAAACTAGTCTTTGGGGGAAGACATAGTTCCTTTCAAATGTGTATTTTCAGGCTTACACAGCTTTCCAATCCTGAATGTGTCACAGAATCGTATTAGAATACAATTCTAAAGTGAGGCAAGTGGGAAATTCCTTCTAAACCAGGATCCTCCATTCTCAATATGCCCCAGGTTTAATTTTAACCTTCTAAATGGATTCCTTGGAAGTAGATACAATCACAAGACCTATGACCAGGATATGGTAGTCTTTTTTTTAAAATAACATTTGCTTCTAATCCAATTAGTCACTTCACATGATATAACAAGTTCTTTGGAAAAACTAAAAGGCCCCCTCCCTTTTTAAAAGACAGTCTCACTCTGTTGCTCCAGGCAGAGTGCAGGGGCATCTTCATAGCTCACTGCAACTTTAAACTCCTGGGCTCAAGCAATGCTCCTGCCTTAGTTTCCCAAGTTGCTGGGATGATAGGTATATTCCACTATGCCTGGCTATTTTTGTATTTTTTTTCTTTTGTACGGATGGAGGCTCGCTCTTTCTTAAGCTAGTCTCAAACTCCTGGTCTGAAGCAGTACTCCCACCTCAGCCTCCCAATGTGCTAGGATTACAGATGTGAGTCAATGTGCCTAGCCAATAAAAGCCCCTTTAAAGCCAAAAAGCTGTCCTAGGATTCTATTTCAATTTGGTAAATAAATAATACTAAAAATTAAGATGTATTATTTTTAGCATCTGAAATGTATTATCATGTCCTATTAAGGAGTTTTTATATTTTCTTCCTTGTGTTTCCCTAAATACTTAATTCATTTTTCCCACATGTCTCATACCCTGCAAATTTTAATGAGCACCCATAATTAACTTCTTGTCTTCAGTTCATAGACCATGTTAAGCTTATCCTTTTCAGCCTTCCCACTCTTTTTTTTCTTTTTTTTTTTCTGAGACAGAGTCTCAAGCTGTCACCCTGGGTAGAGTGCCATGGCGTCACAGCTCACAGCAACCTCAACCTCTCTTGCCTTAGCCTCCCAAGTAGCTGATACTATAAGCGCCCGCCACAATGCCTGGCTATTTTTTTTTTGGGGGGGGGGTTGTAGTTGTCATTGTTGTTTGGCAGGCCTGGGCTGAATTTGAGTCAGCCAGCTCCAGTATATGTGGGCTGGCGCCCTAGCTGCTTGAGCTAGAGGCGCTGAGCCAGCCTTCCCATTCTTTTTTTTTGAGACAGAGCCTCAAACTGTCACCCTAGATAGAGTGCTGTGGCATCGCAGCTCATAGCAACCTCTAATTCCTGGGCTCAAGCGAGTCTCTTGCCTCCACCTCCCAAGTAGCTGGGACTACAGGCACACGCCACAATGCCTAGCCATTTTTCGGTTGCAGCCGTCATTGTTGTTTGGCGGGCCTGGGCTGGATTCGAACCCACCAACTCAGGTGTACGTGGCTGGCGCCTTAGCCTGTTGAGCCACAGGCACTGAGCCCAGCCTTCCCATTCTTAATGTCTTTTATGGAATAACTTCTTACTTGATGGAGTCTTGTTAGACCTAAGAGTAGTCTTTTGTGTGCCATTTGGGTTGGATAACATACTATTAAAAATTATTAGTTGGCCGAGCATGGTGGCTAATGCCTGTAATACTAGCACTGTGGAAGGCCAAGATGGGAGGATCACTTGAGTTCAGGACTTTGAGACCAGCCTGAGCAAGAACCAGACCCTGTCTCTACTAAAAATATAAAAAGCCAGGGGGTGGGGGTGGGGGTTGTGGCAGGCAGCTATAGTCCCAGCTACTCCAGAGGCTGAGGCAGGGGGATCTACATAAACCCAGGAATTTGAAGTTGCTGTGAGTTATGATGCAATGGCACTGTACACAGAGCAAGAAAGTGAGACGCTGTCTTTTTTTTTTTTGGTAGAGACAGAGTCTCACTTTGTCGCCCTCAGTAGAGTGCCGTGGCGTCACACAGCTCACAGCAACCTCCAACTATGGGCTTAGGCAATTCTCTTGCCTCAGCCTCCTGAGTAGCTGGGACTACAGGCACCCGCCACAATGCCCGGCTATTTTTTTTTCTGTTTTGCAGTTCAGCCGAGGCTGGGTTTGAACCTGGCACCTTTGGTATATGGGGCCGGCGCCCTACTCAATGAGCCACAGTCTTAAAAAAAAGAAAAAGAAATTATTAGTTTGTTAAAAGTACTCTTCTGTGAATGGTGGTGTGTTTGCTTAAGTCTTTGTACTTGAACTAAATAAGTTTTCTGACTTCTTGCAGTATAGATGCTTTTAACCACAAGCAACAGAGTAAAGACATGCATGTGACAGACGTATAAAACAAAGTGATGACAGCAGTAGAGTGAAGTGCTATGAAATTTTTATCACACTTGAAGAGATCTGTTGCTTATTAATGGTGAAAATTCAAGTTCTAACAAGTAGCACTTTAGTATGTGTTCAGCTTGCCAGTGTGCTTTCTTTTGCCAGCTCCTCTTTACTTCTTCCTTGTTGCCCTGCCTTGAAGTTCACTTCTCTCATCCTCTGACAATTCTAATCGATCAACTCCAATAATGACCTTCTGTTGTTTTTTTTTTTAATTTGTGACACCACAGAACAGAAACATAGGCCTTTGTAGCCTATTACATTGTATAAGGATCAAAAAAAGAGGGGAATATTGATGAATCTAGTCCTCGGTAGGCGTAAAACGATTAATATATCATCTTTTTTTCTCCTACATTATGTTCTGAGTGGTCTGGAATTGGAAATCACAACAGTAAAAACATCCTTTTTTTCTTCTTTTTTAAAAAAAGGACTAAAGGATTGCTTTTTCCTTAGTAGTTTTGGAGACTCTAGAAGAGAAACCAGTTTGTGTTCAGTACACTTAGTTTCAAGATAAGAATTTTCTTTCTTTCTTTTTTTTTTTTTTGCAGTTTTTGGCCAGGGCTGGGTTTGAACCCACCACCTCTGGCATATGGGGCTGGTGCCCTTATCCTTTGAGCCACAGGCGCTGCCCCAGGAGAAGAATTTTCTTTAGGTCAAAATTTTAATCCCTATTGAAATTCCAGTTTTTACATATTCCTTTTTTTTTTTTTTTTTTTTTAACTTTTCAAAATGCCAAAGGTGGTTTTTGGAACTTTGGTCTCTGGACTGCTTTAGTCTTAAAAATTATCAAGGTTTCTAACAGTAAAAAGGCAAAAAACATATTATTATTATTATGACAATAGTTTTGACCTCAGGGATTCCAATCAGCCCACCCCACAAATGTGTGCCTATCTCATTTTGAGGGCCAGTGGCAGTTAACTTTTAGAAATGTTGAAGTCATTTAGATTGTACCGCAACAAGGAAAATCCAGAGATTTGTCCCAGTAATTCCTTATTAGCTATAGGTTGATATACCCAAGGTTGGCTGACTTCCAACTTACTGAGTTTTTCAAACTCAAATCAGCCAGGAGACAGAGACATGATTGAAGGTGATGGAGAGAAAATAAATGAACCAGACTTTGTCCACAGTTCTGAATAGGAATATGCTATTATGGGCTCTACAGAAAACTTTGGAAAGCTGCTGCTCCTGTAATTCTAGCAGTTGACCAAGTTAACAGAAAATTTGAAAGTATAATACATTAAACACTCATATTTCCTCCACCAAGATTCACATTTTGCTACAGTTGCTCTATTTTCCTTCCTCATACTCCTCTCTTCTGTTTCTCCTAATATCTCCCTCTACACACACACACACACACACACACACCTTTTTTCCTGAAACATTTGAAATAAGTTGTAGGCATTATGATTTTGCCCCTAAATATTTCAGCATGTAGTCTCCTGAGAACAAGGACATTCTTCTATATGAACACAAGGCATTTAATGGTGTTACAATAATATTATTCAATATAAGTCCATATTATAATTTATTCAATTGTCCCCCAAATATTTTTGGATTCAATATCTAATTAAGGGTCATATGTTACAATTTGTAACATTATGTTTTCCAGGGTTATATAATAAGACCCCTTCAAAGAAGGTGGTGACTAGTTTGAAGGAGGTGCCTTTCTACATTTAGACAAACGCCTGTGGCACAATGGGTGTCTTTCACCCTTAAGAAGTCAGAAATGCCGGGGCGCCTGTGGCTCAAAGGAGTAGGGGGGCGCCTGTGGCTCAAAGGAGTAGGGCGCCAGCCCCATATGCCGGAGGTGGTTGGTTCAAACCTAGACCTGGCCAAAAACCGCAAAAAAAAAAAAAAAAAGAAGAAGAAGTGGGATATCCTGACATACCAAATTATCCTATCAGTTCTGTTTGCACATTTTGACTTGATTCATTATCCTGGTTTGCTGTAAAACATCATTTCTGGGTAATTCAAAATAAGAGGGTGGCTTTGTCCTGTGCTTTTCATATTTCATACTACTCTTCTGTTTTCCAGTTATCTTCAATGAGTTTGCGTTTCTTATGTGCTGTGATGTTCCCATATTGTCTCGCTAGAGCTTCTTCCTACAGCTACAGGTGGATGATCATAGTCTTTCCAAAGAGATAAATATCAGTTATGTAGCCCTGTGAGAATACACAGACTAAATGAGAACCACTCAAGGCTGGCTCTCTGGAGGTCTTCAAGTGCTGGTGTCACGCATGGGAGATGGTCCTTTTAGCAGATAAAAGCACATAGGATGAGATGGGAACCTCCTCTTTGAGAAGGAGTGTTCCATACTGGGAGTGTTTCCCTTTACGATCCCATAGGTCAAGGTCTCTTGCTTTACCTTCCAAGAATGCAAAAATTCAAATGGATTTTCTTTGCTTCCCGAATTCAGAGAGAATTTTCTTGACACTTAGGAGCAAATGTGATAGGCTGGTATGCAACTTTAATATTTCTACTTTAAAATTTTTTATGAAGTTTGGGAAATACGGGAAAGGAAATGTTATACATAATTCTATCATGCCAACGTAACTATGGCCATTTTGCTCATCCTCATGAAGATATCCTTCATGGGTTTCCATGGTACCTTGTGGTTAGGAATTGATCTTAGGCAAAAATGTTAGGGCAAATCTTATAATTTTATCTGAGTTTCTCTGACTACTTGGTTCTGTGCTATTTTTGCAATATTTACTTAATATATTCTTTGAATGCTGCTTCAAATAATATTTCATAATTGAAGGAGAGAAATTTAAAAGTAATGATAAACATAAAATTTTATTTGCCTTTTTTTGTTAACGGCAGAATTTAAAGAAAAATTCTGATGATTTTGATTGTGGGTAGTTAGGTAATCTCTTATTTATTTACCCATTTGTTCATATATTGTATTTTGGGGGGGCCAGGGCTGGGTTTGAACCCACCACCTCCAGTATATGGGGCCAGTGCCCTACTCCTTTGAGCCACAGGCACCGCTCCATTTATTGCATTTTTAATTCTGATAAATAGTCTCTGCATAGTAAGACTGCAGTTTTTGATCACAGAACACATTCCTTTCCTTGTGGTGGCCTTCAGTACTGTGTATTCTGTGTATTGGCAAATATCTGAACTTAATAGTTGGGTGGTGCCCTTAGCAAAGATGTTATGTAAGGAATTGTCACCTTCTTTTAGAGTCAGTCATCCAGGAAATCAAGGAGTCAATAAGGCATAATGGAATCAGGAGGCTTGTGTGATAGCCCTGACTCCACTTGGTTTCCTCATTGGTAGAAATGAATAGGATGGTCCTGTGACCTCAAATGTCTTCCAAGCTGACCTGCTGTGGTTCCCTTCCCATGAATTGTTACTAGGAGGAATCCTTACTTCTATGTTGCCTTTTAAAATAAGGAAAAGAGAAAATGAAGACTGATGTTTAATTTAAAAGTTTGAAGTGTCATCAGTGAGGCTCTAGTCGTATGTCATGTTGCTTTAGTCCAATAGTTAATAGCATGTACTACAATTACCAGGGAACATTTAAAATACATGCTTATGTGAGTATGCACATACATATGTATAGACACACACATAAATGTACATGCTTGGGTGCATGTGTAGAAATTCTGATTCAGCAGATCAAGGATGAGACCTAGGAAACCTTGGTGATTCTGATACAAATAATAAAAGTTGAGAGGCCTTATACTACTTAGCTTATAGAGGGCAGATACTGTAGGTATAGTCTGGTTTGATGTATTCTGCAACAAAATACAATATTTCAGTGCTCTTTTGGGATCCTATAATTTTTTTTTTTTTTGACACAGAGTCTCACTTGGTCATCCTTGGTAGCATGCCATGGTGTCACAGCTCACAGCAACCTCAAACTCTTAGGTTCAAGTGATCCTCTTGCCTCAGCCTCCCAAGTAGCTGGGACTATAGGCTCCTGCCACAACACCGGGCTATGTTTTAGAGACAGGGTCTTGCCCCTGCTCAGGCTGGTCTTGATCTCGTGAGTTCAGGCAATCTACCCACCTTGGTCCCCCAAGTGCTTGGAACCACAGGCGCAAGCCACTGCACCTGGCCTTGGTATCCTATAATTAATTGGCACAGATTTTACTTTAAGTCCATTTCTCATTTTCTTATCTGTTCAGACTGCTATAACAAAATACCATAAACTAGTGGCTTATAAACAAGAGAAACTGATTTATCACAGTTCTGGAGGCTGGAAAGTTTAAGAGCAAGGTGTTGGCATATTCCACGTCTGGTGAGGGCCCACTCCCTGGCTCTTAGGGAACACCTCCTTGCTGTGTCTTCACGTTGTGGAAAAGGCAAGGAGCTCTCTTGGTTCTCTTTTATAACTGCACTAATCTCATTCACGAAGGCTCCTAATCACTTCCCCAAAGTCCATATTTTCTAATACCATCACCCTGGGAGTTAAAATTTCAACATATGAATTTGAGTGGGGGAGGCAGTAGAATTTAGACCATAGCTCTCCTATTTCACATATAAGGGAATTTCTATTTTCCTTTCACTTTTCTATCCATATTTGAGGTATTAATAGTATTTCAATGTTTCGTATATAAAAAACAGTCTCTTAGTTGTTAACCCTGTCTTAACATTGTATAATAGGGGTTACTTAAAATTTTTTTCTAAATTAGTTTTTTAAAAACTATTTTATAAAATTATATATATATTTCATTTTTTTACAGTTTAAAAGTAAGTATATGCTGAAAAGTGAAAGTCTAGCTTACTAGAAATGATGACTATTAATGTTTTGGAGGATTCGCTGATTTTCTTAACACTCAGCTCAAATATTTGTCTGGTTGCAGTGGAAGGTAAAAGTGTGGGCCCTACCCTTACGTTTCTAATCAAATGATTTTTCGCAAGGGTGAAATGATACATCCATAGAGAAAGAATAGTTTTTTCAGCAAGTGGTGCTGAGACAACTGGTTTTCCACATGCAAAGGAATAAAGTTGGATTCCTGACTCACATAATACACAAAAATTCACTTAAAAAGATCCAAGTGAACCCTAAATATAAGAACTAAAGATCTAAAACTCTTAGGAAAAACATAGGAGTAAAATCTTTGTGATCTTAGAATAGGCAAATAGTTTCATAGATGATACCAAGAGCATACGCAAAAAAGAAAAACAAAGGATAAATTTATCAAAATTGAGAAGTTTGTACTTCAAAGGACATCATCAAGTAAAATAAAAAAAGAAAACAAACAGATTGGGAGAAAATATTTGCGAGTCATGTATCTGATAAGGATCTTGTACCCAGAATATATAAAGAACTCTTACAACTCAATAATAAATAGCCCTCTTATAAGATAAGGATTTGAATAGACTTTTCTCCAAAGAAGATATACAAATACAATAGAACCTCTGTAAGTTGACCACCCAAAGGAAAGAAAGTGAAAGAGCCACACCACAACAAACTGGTCAACATACAGAGGCGGTCAACATAAGGAACTAGGCTTACTGTACTAATATATACTTGTGGTGCATGTCCAGCCTATGAAAATTAGGTCAACTTAAGGAGGTAGTCAATGTAAGGGAGGTGGTCCACTATAGAAGTTCTACTGTACTAATGAAAAGTTGCTCAATATTATTAACAATCAGAGAAATGCATGCAAATCAAAACCACAGTGAAGACTGGGCATGGTGTCTCACGCCTATAGTCCTAGCATTCTGGGAGGCCAAGGCAGGTGGATCACTTGAACTCAGAAGTTCCAGGGCAGCCCGAGCAAGACCCTGTCTCTACTAAAAATAGAAAAACTAGCCAGGTGTGGTGGCAGGTGCCTATGGTCCCAGCTACTCAGGAGGTTGCAACTAGAGGATTGCTCAAAAGTTTGAGGTTGCTCAACCTCAAACCTCAAAAGTTTGAGGTTGCTGTGAGCTGTGGCACCATGGCATTCTACCCAGGGTGACAGCCAGGGTGAGACTCTGTCTCAAAAAAATAAAACAAATACCCACAGTGAGTTACCACTTACACACACTAGGTTGATTGTAATATAAAAGTAAGTGTTGGCAAGGATGTGGAAAGATCGAGACGCTCATGCATTGCTGGTGGAAATATAAAGTGGTGGTGTTTCCTTGAAAACAGTTTGGAAGTTCCTTAGATAGTTTAACAGAGTTTCCATATGATCCAGCAATTCAACTCCCAGGTATGTACTCAAACGAATTGAAAACAGGTACTCAAAGACGTGTACATGAATGTACATAGTAGCCAAAAGGTAGAATTAAACCCAAATGTCCAGTAACTGATGAATAGATAAATAAAATGGAATATTATTTGGTAATGAAAAATGACGCCCTGAACCGTGCTATATAGTGTCAGTGAACCATGAAAACATGCTAAGTGAAAGAAGCCAATCAAAAAAGACTACACGTTGTGGGGTGTGATGGCTCACACCTGTAATCCCAGCACTTGGGAGGCCAAGGCAGGTGGATTGCCTGAGCTTACAGGTTCGAGACCAGCCTAAGCAAGAGTGAGACCTCATCTCTAAAAATAGCTGGGCATTGTGGCAGGCACCTATAGCCCCAGCTACTTGGGAGGTTGAGGCAAGAGGATCACTTGAGCCCAAGACTTTGAGGTTGTTGTGAGCGATGATGCCATGACACTCTACCAAGAGTGACAAAATGAGACTCTGTCTCAAAAAAAAAAAAAAAAAAGACTACATGTTGTATAATTCCAGAAAATGGATTACTGGTTACCTAGAGATTGAGGGGAGGGGAGTCTGCTGGGGTGCACAGGGGAGTAACTTCTGAGGGATATGGAGTTTCTTTTTGTGTGATGAAAGTGTTCTAACATTGGTTGTCATGAATGGTGCACAACTAAATATACTAAGAACAATTGAATTGTACACTTTACGTTCGCAAATTCTGTAGCATGTGTATTATATGTCAATAAAGCTGCTTTTTTAAAATAGTGTGGGTTTAGAGAATGATTTTTCAATGATGTTTGAATTTTTTATTTGCTTATTTTTCCTAAAGGTCCTACTGATCAATAGGCTTGAATTTTAGCTCCATTACTTACTGTAAGCTGTGCAACCCTGGGGAACTTGTTTAACCTCTCTGAGTCTGTTTCCTATTTCTATAATGGGGATGATGGAAGCAGTACCCACACAATGATACTGTTGTGAGGATTAAATAAGATAATGCATTAACCTTCTGTCTAGTTTTGGATATATATGAATATCAACTATGAAGATGATGAGGAGATTGAAGAAGAATGGATCAGTCTTACTTAGATAAGAAGAAATGAAAGGAAATCACTTAAGGAGCAAATAAGGGTGGAATTGATCTTGGTGGGTTTGTGGGCCTTGAAGAAGACAGCCAGTATAAACATTTTTACAAGCTGGAGGTAGCAATCACCTGGTGGTTTTGACTGGTGATGCTTCCCAGGATGCCAGTGGTGTCATGTGGGGATGACATACCACTAAGCTGGATCATGTTTGCTTTGATGCCTGATTCGGCCAGAGCAACATCCTGGGGAGGAAACAGAGAATGTGCAGAAAGCATTTTTATTGAAACCTTTCTGTGTCTGTGGCCTAAAGATCCTGTGTTTGTTTATCCAGGAGTTAGCTGGAAAGAAAGTGTTAGCCTTAGTTCCAGTGGTCTTCCCTTGTGTCCCTGAGCAGGGGTGTGTGAGAAGAGGAAATGTGTCTGAGCTTTGGGCCCCTGCATACGTGTATAAACCATGAAACAGGCAGATGGGATAAAATGTGTCCCTCAGTGTTCAGAAAGTGTTACTTCTTCTCTGAGTCCGCCAAGGGCTCAGACTGTGGCTTATCATCTGTCAGGAACCCTGAGAACTGATGTTGAGCTTGACAGTCTGAGCTGGGAATTTCGAGTGAGTTGCCAGAGTTCTCCAGTGAGATGAAAGAATGAAACGTGTAATCCATGTTTGAGTCCTTCCTTCTTCAGGTTCCTTATTTTGGCCCGTGTGGCTAAAATTAGTGACCCTACTATTGGACTACATCATTGTGTCTTCCTTTCTGATAATTACCATCTTTACTTCCATTATTTCTAGGTAAAGATCATCACCCTAGTAAAACTTTGTCAGACAACCCAGCAGGATCCACCAGCAAGGCCACTGCAGACCCCTCAGCCCAGCTGCGGGCCTACAGAGACACTTCCTCTGGGGTCGTCTTCAGTAGGTCCACGTGCAAACACAGTGCTGAGGTAAGGCTTTAAACTCGAGGGGAGAAATTTTTGTTGAATTGTAGGAATTTGACAGACTTTGGACTCAGGTGTAAACAAACTGGATTTCACCTAAGGAAGGGTGTATGAGGGTGTACTTGCTTCAGAGTTATTGTAGAATGTTGATTTGGGAACAAAATATTGCTTGTTATATATGTTTTTCTGACCTTGTACAAAGCATGAGATGTTTTTAGGTAGGAAAGGTTAGCATGGGGGAGAGGGGGAGTTACCAAACGAGTTGATTTGTTGATCTTTTATCTTTTAGGCATGTCTGTTCGAAATATTTCATAAGGAACTGTTACTTAGGGTACTCCTGAATTTCAATAAATATCTCTTCATGCTCTGGTTAACTATGGGGAAAATTACTTCACAAAGAATAAACTGTGTTTTCTACTTGGTTTCTACTTAGATTATCAGGGAGAAAAGGTCAGTATCACAGCCATGGGGAGGATTGGCTTACTCCACCCTGAATAAACCACAGAATGAAGGTCAGAATTAAAAGCAAACCTGATGTGGTGCTTTAGGTCCAGGGCATTTAAATATCACTGAAGTTTAGCTTTAAATTATAAGCATTGTAGCTGTAGGCCTAGACACAATGGACTCTTAAAAAAAACCCAAAAAAACAAAATAAAAACCTGGCCATCTGCCATCCAGGTTGACCTGCAGGGTAATTTATGAAGTTTAACTTTCATTCTGCTTGACTAGCTTTTGACTTATTTTCTGGATCTCAAGGAGGTTGATTTTAGAAGTCTTTTTATTTTGGAAGTCTAAAATAGATAGAAACAGGCTTTTTTGACACTGTGTCTCTGTGTGCGCGCACGTACGTGCACCAGTGTCTTTGTCTGTGTGTTCTCTTTTTCCAAATAAAGAAAAAGCAAAAGTGGGTAAGCCGTGAAAACACTTAAGTAGGAAAAACTTTTCATTTTTGTCTCACACCTGAACATAGTCTGTCTTGGGCGGTGCCTGTGGCTCATTGAATAGGGCGCCAACCTCATATACCAAAGTTGGCAGGTTCAAACCTGGCCTCGGCTGAACTGCAAAAACAGAAAACTAGCCGGGCATCGTGGCGGTCGCCTGTAGTCCCAGCTACTCAGGAGGCTGAGGCAGGAGAATTAGAGGTTGCCGTGAGCTTTGTGATGCCACAGCATTCTACCGAGGGCAATAAAGTGAGACTCTGTCTCTACAAAAAACAAACAAACAAAAAAACATAGTCTGTCTCACTGCCACCATAAGCTTCATCCCCGTCAGTTTAATAGTGGGTGCCTTTTGTACAGGATATCATATTGGGAGAAGGGTTGCAAAGAGGTAGAAGACATGAGTTCTGTCCCTAGGGTATTTAGTTAAACTGAAAAGGCAGAACATAGGCTTAAAAAGAAAAATGCTCTAAGATAACCATGCTAAAATCTAAATGATTGGTACAAGCAGTAAATATTAGAGAATTTAGAAGAGGGCTAGGTATTAGAAATCCAGTGTGTAAGTCGTGGCTTCTTGGGGCTTATTATCTAGCTCTTGTGATCTTGTCTGCTTTGGGGACTCCCCTTAATCCTTTTTGTGTAATCTTTAAAATTAAGGGCTTGGACTAGTTGATTATTGAGGGTTTTTAGCTCTGAAATTAATGTGGTTGTCTAATCCTTTTTATTACCAAATAATGGTTAAGAGGCTGGACTCTGAAGTCAGAGTTTGGATCTTGGCTCTGAAACTTATTAGCCATGTGACTTGGTTAAGTTATTTTCCTGCTGTGCCTCAGTTTCCTTATCTGTAAAATGTAGATAATAATAGTACCTATTTCATAAGTTTGTTGTGAGGAGTAAATAAGTACTTATAAAAGCCATAGCACATGCCTGGCAAACAGTAAATGCCGTGTAAGTATTTGTTAAATAAAAGGAAAGGAATAAAAATAAGGAAAAACTCTTGTTTTCCTATCATAACTTAAAACCTTCCTTCTATTAGTGCTGAGGCTTGCTTAAATGGTAGTCAACACATCTCTGACTTAAGTCCAAGTATAATTAATCCTTTCAGTAAGTTAATAGCTACCATTGCGTGCCTGCTATTGGCCAGGCATTATTTGGTCACTCTATGTTTTAAAACATTATTAAAGAATTAGAAAATTCCAATTTTGACCCTGGCCTAGTTCTGCAATGAAGAACTGGTCTAGTGGTCAGGATTGCTCCTAGTGGTAAGTAGTTAGATTCTCAGTGTGCCTTCCGCAATCCCAGATCTTTTCCACCTGTAATCACTCCCATCTTGCCTCTTATCTCTGCTTCTAATTCCCTCGTTTCCAAGTTCTCCTGCCTATCCCTGAAAGGTAAAGCCTCGCCTTCCCTGTATTTCCCCCATTTTGCCCAATTAAATTTACTGTGGGAATGAGGAACTTTTCCTATAAAATTTGTGTTTAGTTATTTGCATGTATAGTTATTTAAATGTATAGTTATTCTGGCAAATTTATTTAATGTTATTATCTGAATAATACCTAGGTGTGTCAGGTCTTCTAGATAAACATCCTCTGGTTTCACTTTGGCGAATACTAATTCCTTCACTTTTCTGAATATAGAAGCTGTTTTCAGATTGGTGTCAATTAATATGGAAATTAATTTTCTGTTAGTGTCTCTGGCCATTAAAGATGGTTAGGCCACTTTCCTGATAAAAGTAGTAAATTTCTTCTGAGGGAGTACAATTCATATACTTAGCCATTCACATTTATTTATTTTTAAAGTTACTTTGAAGTAGAATTTTCCCAGGGTATTTCCTTCTGTTTTGATTTAAACAATTTAGTAATTGTGACTTGAGTAAATCAAAATGGAGAAACTTTGTTTTTATATTTGCATTTGGTCTAATTAATGTATATTTCTCTCTAGGATGAGTAATGTAATTTGCATTAATTCAAGTTGGGAAGTGCCCACAAGGAAATTAATGTCTCCATAAAGTTAGTTTCTCACGGTTGCATAACACATTAGTTACTATATGTGTTTTGAATGTATTAATGTGAAGAGTGTGTTTTAAAGTGCAATGATTAACCCTGTTTACCTTTTCAGAAAATGCAATATTTCTTTCTTACAGTGTTTCAGTGGAAAGTCAGAAAAATAAGCAAATGTACCTCATTATAGCCTATCTGTTGCTTGTTATCTAAATCCACTGCTATTTCTCAATAGTGTGTTTCTTTTACAGGCAAAATTTACTATCCTCTACTTTTATCAACAAGAATGCTCTGGAAATTCACACTTCTGATCTTCAACATAGATTTTTAATATTGTACTATGGAACAATGCTAAAATTTAACCAGAATTAAACTAATCTGTAAAATAGCAAGTTCTTAAACTTGCTTGGGTCTTTTGGGGGGTTACAAATGTAAAATGTTTTATCTCTAAAACTAAGTGGCTAAAGAAGTAAGGCAGCTGTGATTCTATGCATTTATAAAGTTTTTGTTTTTAGTCTCAGAAAGTAAGTATTGCAATATGGATTGGCTTTTAACCCTGTGGTTTCCTACTTATACTTTCCTTGCTCTTTCTTTCCCTCTTTACTTTCCCCATCATTCTTTAGAAATATTCTTATCTTTGTAAATGTGTATTGCCATGGGGAACTGAATTCAGACTAGGGCTTAGGCTTTCTTTAGAAAAGGAAGACCACTGAGATTTGTGTGGATGAAACCTTCCCATTTTTTATACAAAATGTTAAATTTAGTCCTTTAGAATGATAACTCTTTCAGTGTACTTCTGTTCAAAAGGAAGTCTGCTCTTTTAGCAGTTAAATATAGAATGGGGCAAGAATACATTTTCTTGATAGATGATTTCTGTGAACTTCACACTACTCTGACCTTTTTAATTTGATTGTATGAACTGGAAGAATGTGGTTCTAAACTTTCCTAAAGTATTAATGACAAGCTATTTGTGCCTTGTTAGTAGTAAAAATAACTTATCCTTTAAGTAAAATTTTGTTTTTTACTAGTAGAACTTGTATCATCTTGAGCATATGATTTTTTTTTTTTTTTTTTGGTAACTGATTTGTCGGTTAAGGATTACTCAGACAAAAAAAAAATAATACTTTGATTATTGTGAGGATATATTCCCCTCCAATCAGGGATGCCACATAATATTTCAGAAATATTAAGTATTCTAGAGTATTAAGCCTATTTCATAGTGGATTAGACTAAGTCACTAAACATGTAAAATGTATTTTATGAAGTGATACACGTGAATCATTGACAGGAGAATAGAAGCAGCAGACTTCAAATTCTCTTTTAAATATCATTGCTGTCAACAGGGAGAATCTTGTGTGTTACATAAAAAAAGGAGAAAGGTGGTGGGGTGGAAAGTAACAAAGCTGGATAAGAATCTCTCCTGTTGGTTATAACTTCTTGTTTCATTTTCCCCCTTGTTTTTCAACTTCTTCCAGGTAAAGAAGTTATTTAAGACTATGTATGTTCCTTATTTTTTGCTTGAACTTGATCAAACAGGTAAGGTTCTGTTTAATATGTAAATTTATCTGCTGACTTTACATTTTATTTAATCTGTTCTATCTGGCTTTAATTTTTCTTCCTTTAGATTTTTATGGTTTCGTGATTCCTCTTTTTTGACCATTTAGACAAGGCATTCCCCTGGAGTTAATCAGATTTACCTTTAGCCTTTATCTAGTGTATCTCCTTCACATTACTCAGAGTTTCCTGTTATTGAAATCATTCTTCCTTCTTGAATCTAGTTACAGGTACAGTATTTGCTGATTTTTATGGTAACTTTGTTGTTTTTGCAAATGTTTCTCCTTTATGACAATAATACCAAATAGTATTTGAATGTAGACTGAGTGCATTTAGAAATTGTGTCACAGTCATATAAAGATAAGTAAAGATAAAAATCCATGAAAGGAGCTACTGGGAAATAGCTGTGTTGGGCTGGAAATCCCAGGGAAAGAAAGGTTGGTAGAGTTTAATGGAAAGCTTCTTTCTAGGACCATGGTGCTCATACTTTTTGCTTGTGGTCAGAAAATCCCAGGTCCACAGACAAACATTATTAAGAATGCGCCCAGCACTGCTATTAGGAAAGTTAAGCCCGTCCAGATTAGGAAGAAGAGACAACTTTCATACCTAGTAGGTTGTGTGTTTACAGTCTTTACTCAGTCCCCAAAAGAATAGACAACAGAGAGGGGATTCAGCTAGGGAGAGAAAGATACGTGGTAATTGGGTGATATGAATAATTGGGCCAAAGATTCATTTCTAGGGTCAGGAAGAAGGAGATAATTGTGTGGCAAACACTATTACTTGATACTTCTAAAGACAGATTTTGTACCATGGGGAGAACCATATACTGAATGCTTGCTGTTTTGTGAAGGGTCACTTGCTGTTTTTTTGGGGTTAGGAAGAAGGAGATAATTGTGTGGCAAACACTATTACTTGATACTTCTAAAGACAGATTTTGTACCATAGGGAGAACCATATACTGAATGCTGTGCTGTTTTGCTCTGATGAGTTTAGCGTAAAAGTCACTAATCCTCCCAAGAACTCTACAAGGAAGATTTTACAAAGAAGGACATTGAATCCTTCTTTAGATTAACAAAGAAGGACAGTGAATCCCAGAGAAGTCAACTAACTTCCCTAATGTCATATAAGTAGTGAATCTACAATTTGGAAATAGGCCTAATTCTAAAATCAATGTTCTTTCCATAATACCATGTTGTCTGTCTCCCCTACCATGACCTTTTTCTTTCTTCCTCAAGGAAGACTCTTACCTCTAACTACTCCATAGTATATGGAGGAAGAAAATCCCAATAAATAAAATTTAATCTGAGCAAAAGTCACCTTTTAAAAATATAAGTGTTCCTGGGAAACTTAAGTCACTTGCCACTTGGTGTGGATTAGGGACCAAATAAGCTAATTAAACTAACACAAGATAAAAAAATGACCATGTTCTTCATCTATAAGAAAAAGAAGTTAATGTTGCAAGAGATGGCAAGATAGAGGTACTACATGCCTGGGAGGCACGAGTTGGAAGCCAAAGAGGTTGAAAGGGTGCCAGAGGGTGGAAGGAAGATCATAAAAGGCAGTGTCAATACTTTGGAATTTCAGTTCTGGCAACTGTAATGAGACAGGACCCTTCTTCCCTTTTCTGTGGAAGAGGCTATAAATCCATAGATCATGGGTAGGAGCTGCCACTTACCCCGTGCTGAAGTCCTCCTGCTTAAGAATACCTAATGTATGAGTCAGGTTAGGTTTAACTAGAACCAGCCTTGTAGTCAAAGAATAGTAGCCTGGCACATAATACCAGCACTGTGGGAGGCTGAGGC
>CAUYRH010008279.1:0-30072 GCA_963574655.1 Perodicticus potto
TTTTTTTTTTTTTGAGACAGAGCCTCAAGCTGTCACCCTGGATAGAGAGCTGTGGCATCACAGCTCACAGCAACCTCCAATTCCTGGGCTCAAGCGAGTCTCTTGCCTCCGCCTCCCAAGTAGCTGGGACTACAGGCACCCGCCACAATGCCCAGCCATTTTTTGTTTACAGCCATCATTGTTGTTTGGCAGGCCCGGGCTGGATTCGAACCTGCCAGCTCAGGTGTACATGGCTGGCGCCTTAGCCCGCTGAGCCACAGGCGCCGAGCCGTCTCCATCTTTCTTTAAGGCTGCATAATAGCCTAAGTTTATTTTAAAGAAACTCAAAATATATGCATACACTTATATTTGATCATTTTTTACATCTAGCTCTGACATACACAGCAATATAAAGCTATAAAGAGAAAGGAGTTAAAAAAAAAATCACTACATTGGCTTGAGGATTTTTTTTTTTTTTTTTTGCAGTTTTTGGCCGGGGCTGGGTTTGAACCCACCACCTCCGGCATATGGGGGCAGCGCCCTACTCCTTTCAGCCACAGGCACCACCCGGCTTGAGGATTCTTAATCCAAGAAGGCAACAAAGGACAATACGCTACTGTCCAGTGAAAGGGTGAAGGACATTTCTGAAGGGAAAGCTGAGAGGGGCAGCTACTGGGAATTGTCGGCATAGTTCTCAGTCTTTTATGAAAAGGATTCACTGTGAGTTAACCAGGCTATAGTTTCCAGTCATGAGCATTAAGCCGTTTTAATTTCCATTTTCCTACCCCTTAAAATAGAGTATAAATATCTGAGTCCTACATACTTTAATGATCTCAGAGCCTGGTCATTAGATCTCAGAGACTCTCTTGTTCCTATTCATCAGAAAAGGATATATTTCAATTTTGAGGCATCTAATGACTCAAACACACACAACAAAAAAATCTAACTTAACCAGACTTAAAATATATTCAAATAAAAACACAGCATAGATCAAAACAGTCTCTGAAAGGAATGGATCTAAAATCGAAATCTCTATAAGTAAAACTGACAGGTTTATACTTTTTTATACAAAAAGTATAAAACAGTTTAAATTGTCACTGATATTGCCAAATAGCTCTCCAAATGAATGCCCTCAAAATTACTAAGCATAATCGATCCTTAACACTTTTTGTCCAATAGGACAAAAAGGCATTTCTCTCAAACTGTAGCTGTGCTAGGGTGGGGGTGGGGGGTACAGAGGGACGCTAACAGAGAAAAGGTGTGGGGTAAAGGGAGGGAGAGCTAGGTAGGTAAAAGTTAACAAAAACCAACCCTTTCCCAGGAAGGCAATAGATCTCAAACCTGGTAACATCACCTGAGGGGACCTACAAAAATGTAGAAGGCCCACCACACCTAATCAATCAGAAGATCCAAGGTAAGGCATATTTCTGCAACTCTGATGTAGCCAATAACCACTGATACTGTGTAAAATCCCAGTGGACGTGTCATCTCACTGTAACCAGGAAAGAATCCTCAGCCCTCTTCAGCAGAACCTCAGTGAACACCAGGAAGAGATGCACTGTCTCCAGAAATTTCCCTCAGGCACCTCTGAAATTGTTCCCATTGCTGTGCCAATCTTATATTCATTCTTTCCCCCTCCCTTCCTGTCTCTCTCTCTATATGATATACATATACAGACACATACCCATATTATACACACACACACTCTATGAGAACATACACACACAAAATAAATACTCTCTATTTTATGGGTCTCTGGTGACCACACCTAAGTCTTCTTCACATAACAGACAGATGCTGCAGATAGCTATCAATTTCCTTGTCTTCTTTGTACATAGGAAATAATATCCTGTGGCTCCTGCAACACTTCCTCATGACGTTTTATCCTATACTGCCCTCTCAGATCTAGTGTGTCAATCATAATGACTAGAACAACCCTTTCCCAAATCAGCAAACATGGCACATTCTGTGACCACTAAATGCCTAATACCCTTCATTGATTTAAAAAATGTACTCTTCTTTTTCTCCCTTGATACTGTTACTTTTCTTTTCAACACTATTTTTGGTTTAAAGAAACAATTACATTCCCCAGTCAGTATAACAGCATAAAGAACTCAGTAGACCTGCTTCCCAGAAAAACTATTTTAAAGGGCTACCATTTAAAGCCTCCCAAAATCCTCCTAAGAGCACGCAGCAAATGAAGAAATAAGTCCTCACAAAAATCTGCTAAAATTCAGTAAGAATAGGAAGAGGTAGTGATACTTAACCCTAAGCTCACTCTCTCCCCCCACTACTACGAGCTCAGTGAGACAGAAACTGCACTGTAGACTGGGGCAAGACCCAGGACACCCTCTCCCCAGGGCCACCAGTGAGCAGAATTTCTTCCTGGAAAAAGCACATTAAAAGTGTTTCTCATTTTGGTCCTCCTCCAGATCTCTTCCCAAAGGAACTGACTTCATTGGCTCCAGACACGGGAGAATAAGGAGTTCAAGCCTAAGGATGTTTTCAAAAGCAGTGGCGCTGGGCATGGTGGCTCACGCCTATAATCCTACTAGCACTCTGGGAGGCCAAGCCCATCCTGAGCAAGAGTAAGATCCTGTCTATTAAAAACAGAAAAACTAGCCAGGCATTGTGGCAGGTGCCAGAACTTGGAAGGCTGAGGTAAGAGGATCCTTTGAGCTTAAGAGTTTGTAGTTGCTGTAAACTATGACACCACAGCACTCAACACAAGGGCAACCAAGTGAGACTCTTGTCTCTAAAAAAAAACAAAAACAAAAACAAAAACAAAAAAGCACAGGATAGGGTAAAAGACAACTAGGAGGAAAATGAAAGATTCACAGGTGATATAGCCTAAACTATAGGCTCTTCTTCTGAGAGAACTTCTTCTGACCTGGAAGGAGTCCTCATGGAGTCAGGACAAATCTCATACACAGGAATTACCTCTTCAAAAAAGCCCGATTTTGACTGGATCAGTCTGTGGATGTATAGCCCAGGGCCCATACAAGAACAGAGCAATCAGCTAACAATAGGCAGAGCTTGACAGTTGAAGGTGGGAAAAGACAAAGAGGTCTCTGTCAAAGCCCTGTCACCCCAGAGGGACTGGAGGCACACTTAGTGCTGCACCCCCAGAGGACCAACAGCTAAGGGTTCACACTGTGAGAGGAAGAGGAGGTGGTTTAACTTCGCTAAACACTCTATCTAATCCCAAAACGAATAAACGAATAATAACAGTGAGCTGGGAGGGGGTGGGGAGTGGGGGGAAAGGACCAGGACCCATAACTACTACAATATCCAAAAAGTCCAATTTCCAATAAAAAATTATGACACATGCCAAGAAACAGGAAAAGTATGACCCATACTGGGGGAAGGAGGGAAAGGAGGGGAATCAGGGAAAGAAACTGCTGGTGGGAAACATCAGAATTAACTAAGATTTCAAAGTTTTATATTCAGAGAACTAAAGAAGCCATAATTAAAGTAGTTAAGGAAGGAATGATAACAATGTCACAAATAAATAATATCAACAAAGAGATAAAAATTATTTTAAAAAGCAACAAAAGGAAATTCTGGAGTTGAAAAGTGTAACAACAGAAATAAAAAACTCACTAGAAGTTCACAACAGTATACAAATGACAAAGAAATGGCAAAGAAAGAAACAGAGAACGTATATATCAATAGAGATTACACAAAGAACAGAGAGGAGGAAAAAAGAAAACTGAAGAAAGCCTCAGAGAAATAGAGATGCCATTAAGTTCATCAACACATTCTTACTTCCAGTGCCCAAAAAAAGAGGAGACAGAGAAACCAGCAGAAGAAATGATGTATGAAACTTCCCAAATTTATAGAAAAACACTGACCTACACATATGGGAAGCTCCATGAACTCTGATTAAACACAAAGAGATCCACAAACATATTGTAGTAGAAATGCTAAAAGACAAAATCAAGGAGAAAAATCTTCAAAATGGCCAAAGAAAATAACACTTCACTTACAAGGGAACCCCACTAAAATTAACAGCTGACTCTCCATTAGAAAAAATGGAGGCCAAAGTCCTCAAAGGGCCCCCGATCCTGTGGCTAGTGCCTGTAATCTCAGCACTTTAAACGGACAAGGTGGCCAGGAGTTTGAGTCCAGTTTGGGCACCATAGCAAAACCTCATCTCTAAAAAAGTAAGAAAAATGTGGCTTAGCGCAGTGGCACATGCCTGTAGACCCAGTACTTGGAAGGCTAAGGCAGAAGGATCACTCAAGCCCAGGAGTTCAAGGCTGCAGTGACCTCTAATTTTACCCAGCTGAGAAAAAGAACAGACTCCTTCTCTTAAAAAAACAAACAAACAAAAATCCTCAAAGGAAAAAAAGCAAACAACTGTCAACCACAAATTTAAGAATTCTACATCCACTAAAGCTATCTTTCAAAAATGAAGGTGAAAGGCCAGGTGTGGTGGTTCATGCCTGTAATCCTAGCACTCTGGGAGGCCAAGGCTGTGGACTGCTTGAGCTCAGGAGTTCCAGACCAGCCTGAGCAACAGTGAGAACTTTTCTACTAAAAAAAAAAAAAAAAATTTGGCTGGGTATTATGGTTCACACCTGCAGTCCCAGCTACTTGAGAAGCTGAAGCAGGAGGATTGCTTGATGGTGCTACGAGCTAGGCTGAGGCCATAGCACTCTAGGCCAGGTGACAAAGCGAGAATGCCTATACTCCTTACCTATGGGAAGTTACTCAGTATTGCTGATTGCTGTTGGGCCAGTTCCCTCCTGCTGGCCCTTCCTATTCATTCTGACTGCCACCATCCTACCCATTATTAGACTCTCAGTTTTCATTTTTTCCTTTTTTCGAATAATGCTTTGAATCCTCTTAAAACAATTCATCACAAATGTCACCTCTTACTGTAATTTTCAACAAGCCCCTATAGCCAACTGTGTTTTAAGCCCACTATTCTAGTTCCATTTAGACATCTAAATGTGAGCGCTCTGTGGACAACTACCCTGTCTCATTTACCTTTGTCTCGGCAGCGCTGAACTGGTATGGAGTAGGCATGCCTATGCTCATTGAGTCACATTAAATTTATGAACCAAATAGATTTACTTGTTTAGCCTGCCTTGTAGCTCACACCCTATCCGCTTGTGTTTATATCTCTCTTGTTTAAATGTCTAACACAAAATAGGAGCATCATATATTTTATTAATGATCAAAAACCTAACCAGTAATATTTAATAAAAAAAAATATACAGCTCAACTACTACTGATATTGCCAGCATCTACCTAACCAAAAAACCAGTGGGCAGTGCCTATGGCTGATGTCTGGGCTTTACCTTCATCTGTGCCAGCTGCTGTTGCTGCTGCTGCTGCTGCAACCTCCGGAGAGCCTCTTGCTGCTGCTGCCTCTGGCGCATTAACTCCTTCTGGCGCTGAAGCTCCAGCTCCTTCCTCTTCCGTTCCTCTTCCTCATGCCTAAGTCTGGCTGCCTCCTCTTCCATTCGCAGCCGGTTTTCCTCTAATCGACGCTGGGCTTCTTCTTCTTCCCGGGCCCATTTTGCAGCCTCCTCTTCCTTTCCAGAAGGAAAAATTAAAGAGAGGAAAATTGTGTTAATATTACTTGGGGGGGCTTGGCGCATATAGCTCAGTGCCTAGAGCACCAGCCACATACACTGGAGCTGGTGGGTTCGGATCCAGCCTGGGGCTGCCAAACAGTAACAACTACAACCAAAAAATAGCTGGGCATTGTGGCAAGCGCCTGTAGTCCCCGCAGCTTGGGAGGCTGAGACAAGAGAATTGCTTGGGCCCAAGAGTTGGAGGTTGCTGTGAGCTGTGACACCACAGCACTCTACCCAGGGCAACAGCTTGAGACTCTGTCTCCAAAAAACAAACAAACAAACAAAAAAAACCTTTTATTTGGGGGGGAAAAGTCTGAATCACATTTGAAGGTGTCTGCTCAATGTCTACAAAAATCAAAGAGAAAGCAGGAAATATTTATGATGACAAAATATAGAACTAAGTTTTCTTTTAAAATATAATTACAATAGCCACAAAGGAATGCTTCCAGGACATATTTTTTTTAAAGAGACAGGGTCTTACTATGCTGCTCAGGCTGGAATACAGTGGCTATATACATGGACATGATCATAGCACACAAGCCTGGGCTCAAATGATCCTCCCTTCTCAGCCTTCCTAGTACGTGGGGCTACAGGCACATGCCACTGAAACCTAGAACACAATTTTAATTAATTATAGGACTGCCACTTTAAACATCTGCAGCAAAAACCCTGATCTCCAAGTAGCTCACCACTAACTGCCAGAAAGTCTCCTGGAAAATCCAAACGAGCTTTTCAGGATCCTGAGTGCTAAGAGCTACCAAGCATACTGATTACCACAAAAGTATCAGCCAGTTCTGGAACCAAAGCAACTTTACAAGATTACTTAATTCCATCTCTGGTGTTTGCCCATTGTGGCCATAGGCCCATAGGTCCTTGGGAACACCTCTCTCAGACCAAGCCTCCACTATCTACTACTATTTCCCTCATTTGAGTTCATTTACCTTCTGCTTTCTTCCCACAATACTGTTTCATTGTGTCCTCCAGAATTCTAGTTTCCCCCTCGCCTTTGCTGCTGAGCCTCAACCCTGTCTTACCAGATGACACATTTCCCCCTTCATTTTCCAAAACATAGGTCAGATGTCAGCTCCAAGAGAACTTCCCTAGCCCTTAAGAAGCCAACTGCACCTCTATCTTTTGATTATGCCCAACTACATCTTGTCCTTATCTCTCAATTAGCTCCTAGTCGACTTGTAGCACCTCCTATTTCTACCTATCCAACAGTCACTCCTTTCAGGCTTCTTCCATGTAGACAGAGCCTGCTACCATATCACAGATTTAAAATGCAAGATTTTGCTTTTACATTTTGATTATAACTATGTGGTTAGAGCAAAGGTGTGACTGCATCTAAAAAAGACCAGCAACAGATTACAAACACTGATGACACAACAGACAAAACAAAAAGCCTGAGTAGCCATATAACACAAAGAAAGTTCTAGGACCAAATGGTTTTAATGATGAACTCTGTCAAATACAAGTACAACTTGGAGATACAGTTCCAGACCACTGCAATAATGCAAGTCACACAAATGTCTTGGTTTTCTAGGACAATATAAAGTTATGTTTATACCACCTGTGGTCTATTACCTATACAATAGCATTATGTCTTAAAAAAATAATATATATACCTTATTTAAAAAATACTTTACTGCCAGGCACAATGGCTCACACCTGTAATCCCAGCATTTTCGGAGGCTGAGATGGGAGGATTGCTTGAGCCCAGGAGTTTGAGGTTGCAGTGAGCTATGATGACACTACTGCACTCTAGTCGGGGCAACAAAGCGAGAGACCCTGTCTCAAAAAAAAAAAGTAGAAATTACTCCTTGATTTACTACTTGATCCACTGGCTGCAGAATGGATGCTGAGTTGGCAGGCACAAAAACATTAATTTTCTTGCACATCTCCATCAGACCTTGGGTGACCAGCTGCACTGTCAATTAGCAGTAATAATTTTGAGAGGAATCTTTTTTCCTGAGCACTAGGTCTCAACAGCTTAAAATAATTCAGTAAATCATACTGTAAAGAGATGTACTGACATCTGGGCTTTGTTGTTCCCAAAGAGCACAGAATAGATTTAGTACAATTCTTAAGGGCTCTACAATTCTAAGAATGGTAAATGAACATTGGCTTGAAATGAAAGATAACAGCTATGTCAGCCCCTAATGAGAGTGTCAGTCTGTCCTTTGAAGCCAGGCATTGACATCTCTCCAGCTATAAAAGTCCTAGATGGCATCTTGTTCCAATAGAAGGCCATTTCATCTACACTGTAAATGTTCTTTAATGTAGCCACCTTCACCAATCTTCTTAGCTCGAGCTTCTGGATAACATACTACAGCTTCTATTAACAGCACTTGCTACACCACCTTGAATTTTTGTTATTATAGAGATGGCTTCTTTCCTTAAATTTCATATAACAATCTTTCTTCTGCAGCTTGCTCACCTCTCTCAGCCTTCATAAAATTGAGGAGAATTAGGACCTTACTCTAGATTAGGTTTTAGCTTAAGGTAAAGTTGTAGAGGGATATTCCACCGAGACCACTAAGTCTGAGTCTTGCTCTATTGCTCAGGCTACAGTGCGGTGGCATCGCCATACCTCACTACAACCTCAAATTCCTAGATTCAAATGATCCTCTTGTCTCAGCCTTCCAAATATCTGGGACTACAGATATGCACCACCATACCCAGCAAATTTTTCTAAACTTTATGCAGACAAGGTCTTGCTATATTTCTCAGACTGGTCTCAAACACCTGGCCTCAAGTAATCCTCCTACCTCAGCCTCCCAAAGTAGGGAGGATTACAGATGTGAGCCACTGGCATCCAGCTTATTTTACTCTCTCTCTCTCTTTTTTTTTTTGAGACAGTCTCAAGCTGTCACCCTGGGTAGAGTGCCATGGCATCACAGCTCACAGCAACCTCAAACTTTTGAGCTTTAGTGCCCAAAAACTCAGTTAATACAATTCACCATATAAACAGATTAAATAAGAAAACTAAAGTTTTCTCCCAAGTAGCTGGGACTATAGACACCCACCACAATGCCCGACTATTTTTTGGTTGTAGTTGTCATTATTGTTTGGCAGGCCTGGGCTGGATTTGAATCCACCAGCTCTGATGTATGTGGCTGGCGCCCTAGCTGCTGAGCTACAGGTGCCAAGCCACTATTTCACTTTCTTATAATTCATATATTCATTAGAGTAACACACTTTGAATTTCCTTTGCATTTGCAAAGGAGTGGCCTTTTCCTTTGCATTCGCAACTTGGCTAAATATTTGGTACAAGAGGCCTAGCTAGCTTTTGGCCTATCTCAGCTTTTGACATATCTTCCTTACTAAGCTTAATCATTTTTTTTTTTCCCCTGAGACAGAGCCTCAAGCTATCACCCTGTTTAGAGTGCTGTAGCATCACAGCTCACAGCAACCTCCAGCTCCTGGGCTCAAGCCATTCTCCTGCCTCCGCCTTCCAAGTAGCTGAGACTACAGGCGCCCGCCACAACGCCCGACCATTTTTTGGTTGCAGCCGTCATTGTTGTTTGGCGGGCCCAGGCTGGAATCGAACCCACCAGCTCAGGTGCATGTGGCTGGTGCCTTAGCCGCTTGAGCCACAAGCGCCAAGCCAGCTTAATCATTTCTTGTTTAGCCGGCCCCATATACCAAGGGGTGGCAGGTTCAAACCCCACCCCAGCCAAACTGCAACAAAAAATAGCCAGGCGTTGTGGCAGGCGCCTGTGGTCCTAACTACTCAGGAGGCTGAGGCAAGAGAATCACCTAAGCCCAAGAGCTGGAGGTTGCTGTGAGCTGTGATGCTACAGCACTCTACTGAGGGCGACAAAGTGAGACTCTGTCTCAAAAAAAAAAGAAAAGAAAAGAAAAGATAAGAAAAGAAAAGAAAGAAAACAAACCAACAAACCATTTTTAGTTTGTTATTTAAAGTGAGAAATGTCAATTCTTCCTTGTACTTGAAGGCCACTGTAGGTTTATTAACTGGCCTAATTTCACTATTTTTTGTGTTTTAGGTAATAGGGAGGCCTAAGAAGAGGGAGCAAGAAGGGTCAGTAGAGCAATAAGAACACACACAACATGTATGGATTAAGTTCACTGTCTTATGTAGGCACAGTTCATGGTGCACCAAAACAACTACATCATAGTGACATTGAAGATTACCGATCATGGAATACCATAGGAGATATAATAAACAAAGATTAAAATATTGCGAGTATCACTAAAATCTAAAAGAGACACAAAGTGAGCACAAGTTATTGGCTAATAGACAAGTTGCCACAAACCTTTAATTTGTAAACAATGAAACATCTGTGAAGCGCAATGAAGCAAAGCACAATAAAACAAGGTATGTCTGTATTTAGTGAAGAAATATTTAATAATACAAATCTTATATAAATGCTTTCAGAAAATAGTGAAAGAAATATCACTGTGAAATTGTCTCAAGAGACTAACTTAAACCTAAAACCAAAGTGACAAATACATTATAAGAAAACAATTGGCCAATATCCCTCAAGAAGACAGATGCAAATATCCTTAACAAAATAGTAACTAATTAGGTTAACATAGCATCTGATAGACTGTTAATTTAGGAATACAAAGTTAACATTCAAAAAGCTCAGTTAATACAATTCACCATATAAACAGATTAAATAAAACTAAATCATCAACAGTAAATACAAACAAAGCATTTTACAAATTCTCTCTATTCATTGAAAAACTTACAGCAAACTAGAAATAGAAACTTCCTCACTCAGGCAATAGCTACTTACAAAAAACTTTCAACATATTTAATGGTGAAATACTGAACAATTTTCTCCCTGAAATTGGGAAATAAGTTGTTCATCATCCACTTCAACCAATTCTATCCAAGACTGGAAAGGAACAATTAAAATTGATCCTATTCATCAATGAGAATCCATAGAAAATCCTAAGAAATCAACAAAAATACCATTAGAAATAATAAGTGAGTTTCACAAGGTCTCAAGATTTAAGATCTATATATGAAAACCCAAGGCTGGGTGAGGTGGCTCAGACATGCAATCCTAGCACTCTGGGAGGCCAAGGCAGATATATTGCTTAAGCTAAGGAGTTCGAGACCAGCGTGAGCAAGAGTGAGACCCTGTCTCTAAAAACAACTGGGCGTTGTGGAGAGTACCTATAGCCTCAGCTACTCAGGAGGTGGAGGCAAGAGGATCGCTTAAATCCACAAGAGTTTCAGGTTGCTGTGAGCTATGCTCTACTGAGGGCAAAGTGAGACTCCATCTCAAAAAAAAAGAAAAAAAGAAAAAAAGAAAACCCATTGCATTTCTATATAAGAACTGAAGAATAAATTTTATAAATTCTATTGAGCATAAAAAGTAAAATACTCAATAAGTTTAATAAAAGATATGTATGACCTCTACAATAAAAACAGAATTGTACTAACAACAGGTGAAGAAAATATAAATAAAGAGAAAGATACACCATGTACTTTGGCAGACTCAGTACATCTTACATGTAAATTCTCCCCAATGTACAGATTCAACACAATCCAAGTTATAATTACAGTAGGTTCTTATTTATATAAAAACAAGATAATTCTAAAAAAAAAATTTTTTTTTTATTTTTAAGAGACAGGGTGTCACTTCGTCACTCGGACTGGAATACAGTGATATAATCACAGCTCACTGCAGCCTCAATTCCTAGACTCAAGCAATCCTCCCACCTTAGCCTCCTGAAGTGGCTGGATTCTACAGACATCAGCCATAACACCCAACCAATTGTAAGTTTTAATAGAAAGGCAAAAGATCTAAGATAGCTGATCAGTCTAACAAAAGAACAGCTGAAAAACATACCTACTGACTTTAAGACACACTACAATACGACAATAATAAAGTCAGTGCACACTTATGTAAGGATAGGCAAACTAACCAACTGAACACAAGAGAAAAGTCCAGAAAAAGAATTATATACAACAGATTTTGACAAAACACCAAAGAAATTCAATGGAGAAAGGAAAGATTGCAAAACATGGTGCTCAAGCAACCCATTCTTCATAATATACACAAAACGTAACTCAAACTTACTTGTAAACTAACTAAAACCATAAGGCTTTCAAAAAAATACAGGAGATATTTTTATGATCTGTAGATGGGCAAAGATTTCTTAAGAGGGGAAATAAAAAAACCCTTTTTTTTTTGAGACAGAGCCTCAAGCTGTCACCCTGGATAGAGTGCCGTGGCATCACAGCTCACAGCAACCTACAATTCCTGGGCTCAAGCGAGTCTCCTGCCTCCGCCTCCCAGGTAGCTGGGACTACAGGCGCCCGCCACAACGCCCAGCCATTTTTTGGTTGCAGCCGTCATTGTTGTTTGGTGGGCCCGGGCTGGATTCGAACCCACCAGCTCAGGTGTACATGGCTGGCGCCTTAGCCCGTTGAGCCACAGGCACCGAGCCAAAAAACACTTAATAAAAGGAAAAACTTCACTGGATTTCATCAAAATGAAAAATTTCTCCCCATCAAAAGATGCCACCATGAAAATAAATCCACAAGCCTTAGCCTGGGGCAAAATACATGTAAAATAGTTCTCTAACAAAGGACATGTATTAAAATGCAAAAAAACTATTCCTAAAAGTAAGAGCTAAAAGTATAAAACTCATAGAAATAAATGTCAAGAAAGTGAAAAGAGAATCAAAAGCCCAGAAACAAACTCACACATCTACAGTCAACTGATTTTTGACAAAGATGCCAAGACTACACAATGGGAAAGGACAGTATCTTCAATACATGGTTCTGGGAAACAAGATATCCATACACAGAAGAATGAAACCAGATCCTCATCTCACACCATACACAAAAATTACTACCTTAGTTTTGTTGTTGTGGGTTTGGGGGGTGGGGCGTTGCTTTTTTTTGTAAGATAGACTCTTGCTCTGTCACCCAGACTAGAGTGCAAAGGCATCATAATAGTACACCACTACCTCCAACTTCCAGGTTCAAGCGATTCTCTTGGCTCAGTCTCCTGAGCAGATGGGACTAAATGCACATGCCAACATGCTCAGCTAATTTTGGAGGGTAGAAACAGGGAGTCTATGCTGCCTGGGCTGGTCTTTTAGCTCTTAACCTCAAGTAATCCTCCTGCCGTGGCCTCCCAAAGTGCTAGGATTACACTTTGGGCATGAGCCACCACATCCAACCCATTAGTAATTATTCAAGCTCAGAAATTTATAGGAATTTATTGTACTGTTCTGTGGGGGGAAGTTTGGAACTCACATTTTATAACATTTTTCATGGTATAACTCAGTCAAAAGCAGAAAAATAAGACAAATTTTATTTTTCCTCCTAGAAAACAGGTTTCCATTTGGAGAAATGTAAATAGAAGTAATAAGTCAGTTATGTTCCTTTTGGTAATTTTCAGCAACCTAAAAAGGTTTTAGATGGGCTATCTTAATGTCCTAATATTTTCTAATATTAATAGTAATAATCACCAACTATTAGTTTCAAAGGAACCTTTGGAGGAATAGACCATCTAGTCACCTGTTTGCGTAACAGTTCTTCCTGCTTCCGCCTTTCTTCTTCTTCTCTCCTCCTTTCCTCCAGTCTTCTAAGAGCTTCTTCTTGCTGCTGTCTTTCTTCCTCCTCACGCTGTCGCCTTAATGCAATTTCTTGCTCCCTCTGGCGTCGCAAAGCCTCTTCCTAAAGAAATAAAAGGAAGGATGTATAAGCTCATCTCAGGGTCAATCAATCAATATATTATGTTGTAATCTGAATAGGAACAGGTTAGATTATCTTAAGACTCTGATAACAGTAAACACAAAATACAACTAGGACCTGGAGTAAAAAGTTGAGTTAAGGAAGTGAATACAATAAAAAGAAAATTATATTTAAAATCTTAATTAACTGCAATATACTGTGAAGACCATCCTGTTTTCTATATTGACTATATCATTTATGCATTAATCCTAGAAAGAGCCACTTTAGAACTCTGGCTTTGGTTTATTCATTGGTACTGTTAGTCCCTATTTTTTAATCAACTGGGAACCTAGAAAGGTCAAATCAACCTAGTTTCTTCACCTCATGGTGAGATCATTTCTCCCAGTAAGAAGTATTGAGAGTCAAGTTGTTCGCATGTCCCAGGACATGTTCTGAAGAACAAAACTCCCACTGAAATTAAACAGTACAAAGAAAGGGGTCCCATTATCAAAGTCATTTAGGGAACACTGAGCAACAGAGAATTAAACAGATATCTTTACTGTAATACTCAGAGCTTTTACATGCTGATGTACAGTGTGACTCTAAGAAACAGTGGTTCTAATCTCAGCTCAGCATGGACTCTTGCCAACACGCTCAGCTTTTCACAGAGCACCTCTTGAAGCCAACAAGTAGGAAATGTATGGTAAAGTGTAGATCTTGGGGTTATTAGAGAGTGGATTCTTTCAAATGGAGTCTATGAAAACCCCAATAGAATAACTAGCCAAATAAACAATGAACTCTCCAAAACATAATTACAAATAGCAAAAAAAAAAACATGAAAAATGCTAAACCTCACTAGTTATAATATAAAGCCTTTGAGGATTTTCATTCAAACACTCTTATGTAATACTGAAACACTGAGAACAACCCACAGTGAGAAACCACTTCATACCCACTGGGAAGGCCATTATCAGAAATAAACAACAAAAACCCAGAAAATAACAAGTATTATTGGGGAGGATGAGGAGAAACTGAAACCCATGTGTGTTGCCCATGGGAATGTAAAATAGTACATCAGGTGTGGAAAACAGTATGGCAATTCCTCAAAAAATTAAAATAGAATTATGATTATGATCCAGCAATTCTACTTCTGAGTAGATAAACAAAGGAGTTGAAAGCAAGGACTAAAACAGCTACCTGTACACTCATGTTCACACCCACACTATTCATAACAGTCAAAATATAGAAGTCATCCAAATGTCTATTAACAGATGAATGGATTAACAAAATGTGGGGGCGGCGGTGCCTGTGGCTCAAAGGGCACCAGCTCCATATGCCAGAGGTGGCGGGTTCAGGCCCAGCCCCAGCCAAAAACTGCAAAAAAACCCCAAAAAAACAAAAACAAAACAAAAAAACAAAATGTGGTATATACTACACTGGGATGTTATTTAGCCTTTAAGAGGAATGAAAGTCTGACACATTCTACCACATACATGACCCTTTAATAAAATAAGCCAGTCACAAAAGGACAAATATAGTATGATTCCACTTACAGTAGTCAAAAATCACAGACATAGAAAGAAGAATAGTAGTTATTGAGGGACAGAGAGAACAGGACTCACTGGTTAATGGCTATGGAGTTTCAGTTTGCAAAGATGAAGTTATTCTGTAGATGGATGTTGGTGAGATTTACATAGCAATGCAAATGCACTTAATGCCACTGAATAGACACTTAAAATGATATAGTTTATGTTATGTATGTTACCATATTTTTTTTAAAGCCCTTGTGGGCGTTTATTTATTTTTCCGAGGCAGTGTCTCGCTCGCTCTTTTGCCCAGGCTAGAGTGCTGTGGGGTTCACTTAGCTCACAGCAACCTAAACTCCTGGGTTCAGCCTCTGAGTAGCTGGAAGTATAGGCATCCACAACACCAGCTAACTTTTTTCCTCTAATTTTAGTAGAGACAGGAGTCTTGCTCTTGCGCAGGCTAGTCTCAAACTCCTGAGCTCAAGGAATCCTCCCACCTCAGCCTCCCAGAGTGCTGGGATTACAGGCATGAGCCACCTCGCCCAGCCACCCTTGTAGTTTAAGGATTTGACGTTCAATACTGCACACCAAAAGTTATTTCCCTAGTTGTTTTAGCAGCAAGGGTAAAACTTCTGAAATCTAACTGGTTTATAAAAGAAAAGGAAATCAATTCCAAAGGCCTACTATGACTGAAGAATTTCTCTCCAGTGGGTGTTGGTGAAAAATAGAGATTTTTTTTTTTTTTTTTTGAGACAGAGCCCCAAGCTATTGCCCTGGGTAGAGTACCGTAGCATCATAGCTCACAGCAACCGTCAACTCCTGGGCTCAAGCGACTCTCCTGCCTCTGCCTCCCAAGTAGCTGGGACTACAGGCATCTGCCACAACACCCAGCTATTTTTTGGTAGCAGCAGTCATTGTTGTTTGGTGGGCCCGGGGTGGATTCAAACCCACCAGCTCAGGTGTATGCGGCTTGTGCCCTAGCTGCTTGAGCCACAGGTGCCGCGCCAAAAAATAGAGATTCTTTCTAAAGGTGAGTGAATTATATAAGGTTCATGTGGTTCTCCCCTCCATGCTCCTACCCACTGGCATTTAACTTTTATTTTTTTTATTTACCACCACTGTGCTAAAGAGAAAAGTCTAGAAAGGTTCTAACATTAAGCCTGACATTAACTTCCCATGGACCTTGGGAGTATCTGTGAAAGGATGGACTGAACAGGATAATGAGAGGCCCTCATCAAGCATTAATCTTATGGTCAGATTTCCCAGAGATATACCTGTTTCCTTCGGGCAAGCTCTTCTTCCTCCCGTCTTTTCCTTTCTTCCTCCTGCTGTCTACGAAGAATTTCCTCCTGTTGTCTTCGGAGTTCTTCTTGCCTCTTTCGCTCCTCCTCTTCCCTTTTTGCCCTCATTTCTGCTTCTCTTCTCTCCTGCTCTAGCTGTGATTACACAAGAATATTCTTAGAAACTTGAAACCGAGAACAAGAATACTCCAAAAGCACTGACCAGTATTGTTAGGATGCTGAAACGTGAGGACACTACCATTCACTCAATCACTTGTACTGCAACTGAGTGATAAAACTCTGAAAGAACTCAAAATTTTGAGATGTCACAGGAATGAGAAGAGTTTTAAGCTCTTCTCAGCTAAATGGCACATTCTTCCCACTTTCCCCTGCCTTCCCTCAACATACCACCATTATAACACATCTCCTACATGTGGGTCAGAAAGGGTCAATAGAAGGAGAGTAACATCAGAATTCTTTTGAATAGAGGATAGTATTCCTTTGCTCATCCCTATAAAAAAATGTTATCATTGAACATCTAATAGTGTAGCTACCAGGATTCAACAGCAAGGAAGTAAAATTGTCAATGTAAAAAATTACACAAACATTTTAAAATTTGAAGACTAATCACATAACAAATGTCATCATTTCTAGACCCTAAACACTAGTCAAATCCAGCACCTAGTCTCCAGTTCCATCGCCACAGATGAACTTCAGGCCTTCACTTGTCTCACCCATATTCTCAAGTCTCTTATCCAATTTCCCATCATTCAGTTTTGCCCAAGTTCCTCACCTCAACATCTAACCTTCACCAAAAAAAACGACCTTCGGGCTTACATTCAGCAGCACTCTTTACTCTTTTAACACAGTTATGTGCAAGGATCCTCATGACCATCCTGCCCTTTCCTTAGTCTCCCCTCTTATCTTCTATTCCTCAGATGCACGACAGCTCTAAGCTAGACTGAATTACTTAGTTGCTTCTTGAATCCAGCATGTTCTTGTTCACTTCTGAGCCTTTACTAGAACCATGTCCTTCAACTGCAACTTAACTTTCATCTCCTTGTGCTTCATCATCACAAAACCCTTCAAATGGGTTCAACCCTTCAATCTTCCCACTATCTTTCAAGCAAAATTTAGCTCAAATATTATGTCCATCAAAAGTGCCACCCAATTCCTGATCCTTACCTCTCCAATTGGGTACCTGAACCATATACTCTTCTCAACCACCCTGTAATTCTTTTTTTTTCTTTTTCAATAGTAAGACAGAAATCATCATTCTGTCATTCTAAATGCTTCTTGTCTATGTCTCCCTGCCCACACATACAAGACTGTGAGCCCTTTCAAAGACTCTGTCTTAATAGTGTGTTCCGAGCAGAAAGCCTTGGGGAACTAAAAGATACTCACGTAATTAACTATGGTCCCTCATTCATACATGAGGACAGACTCTAGCCATGAAACTGTCCATATCATGAGCACTCTAAGGACTGTCACTACTTGGAAGAATAAGGATGCATTAACCATAAAATAGTAAGATGACGCTCTTGGAGGCACAGGAACCCAGAAATCGTTATAATGGATGACACTGGTGTTAATGTAGACATTCTTTCCTGGCAAGTAAAACCCAAGGTTCTTAGCTCCTCTATAAAAATATGAATGGAAAACAGGACCGAACGTTAATGTTGAACTTTTCAGCTGTGTATCTAAGAAATATAAATACCACTATAAAGTTTCAATACGTGAACTCAAACTACAAATCCGTGATCTAATAAAAAACACAGTAGATATTTTCTCACAGTCTTCATATTTATAACAAATATCCATACCATGAATAACATAACTAAAATATATATATGACCATGATAACTAATATGTCAACTAACCCATCACCCATTAACTTTAATTGTTTTGAGGTCTTTTTCAGGAGAAGAAGGCACAATGAATATAGACTATGAGTGTACTTGTATCAACCAAGTACCAATAAACCAAAAGGAAAAAATATAGCAAGCTCTGAGGGAAGATATGAATGAGCAGAAATGCTTATGTTTCATAGCCAAAGGCACGCGCCATCGTGAAAGAATGAATTTCAGACCTTTGCAGCTTTGGCCTTCTCTAGCTGCTGAAGCTGTTCCAGGGCAGGGCTTGGTGTTGTAGTGTCCAAAGGAAGATCCCACACACTACCACCTTCCCAAACTGCAAGACAACAAGGGAAAAAATGAGGGGAGTCAGAGCTTATCCACTCATTATCCATAATGAAAAAAGTTGCTTCTCTGTGCCTAAATGAAAATCATCATATACATGTTTTGCTTCTAGTAGAGTGAACTGCCAATGGGCTCTAGTTTCTATTAGTATCCTTCAACGCATTTAGAAAGAAGGCAACTATGATGCATTTATTGGGGAATTAACTTCATCTTCACAAAGCCCTATGTAAGGCATCTGTTCATATGCCCATCTTTAAGGATGAACAGAAGTAGTCTGTAACACTTTCATGGGGACATGGCAGGCATGTGGTAATACTCTTAGAGAACTAGGTGGTTGCATAACATTGTGAACATATTAAATGTCACTGAATAGCTCACTTTAATAATGGTTAATTTTGTATTATGCAAATTTCATCTCAATAAAGAAGGGGAGATCTTGCATTTATCTCTTGGTTCTAAAAAAATAAAAATTAAAAATTAAAATAGGTAAGTTAATAAAAATAAAAAGAAGAAAAAATGGCTCGGCGCCTGTGGCTCAAGCGGCTAAGGCACCAGCCACATTCACCTGAGCTGGAAGTTCAGATCCAGCCCTGGCCCGCCAAACAACAATGACGGCTGCAACCAAAAAATAGCTGGATGTTGTGGCAGGAGAATCGCTTGAGCCCAGGAATTGGAGGTTGCTGTGAGCTGTGATGCCACAGCACTCTACCCAGGGTGACAGCTTGAGGTTCTGTCTCAAAAAAGAAGAAAAAGTGCACACTCTAGCAGGCCCCTGGAAAGGCTGGGCAGGTCTCACAAGTCACAAGTAACACTTGATCCTGATGATCTGAAAGGCCACACAAAATCACATGTAGAAGTAAACAAACGAATAAAATCTTCCAGTCCATTTTTCTGTTGCCAACGTTTCCCAATATTTTTCAGCATTTTCTATTTTTACATTCTCCTTTATCCAGTATCTGTATAAAACCAATGGGCTATTTGTAAAGGACCTTAAATGCACACAAACCTAGAAAATACAGGTTAAGTATCCATTATCCAAAATGCTTGGGACCAAAGCATTCAGATTTTCAGTTTTAGATATTTTCCAATTTTGGGATATTTGCTTACACATATAAAATGAGATACCTTAGGGATGGGACCCAAGTTAAAACAACAAAAAAATTCATTTATGCTTCAAATACACTTCATACACATAACCTGAAAATAATTTTGCATGACACTTTTAATAATTTTGTGCATGAAAAAAATGTTTGGGCTCAGCGCCTGTGGCTCAACAGGCTAAGGGGCCAGACACGTACACCTGAGCTGTCGAGTTCGAATCCAGCCTGGGCCTGCCAAACAACAATGACGGCTGCAACCAAAAAATGGCCGGGCATTGTGGCGAGCGCCTATAGTCCCAGCTACTTGGGAGCGGAGGCAGGAGACTCGCTTGAGCCCAGGAATTGTAGGTTGCTGTGAGCTGTGATGCCATAGCACTCTATCCAAGGTGACAGCTTAAGGCTCTGTCTCAAAAAAAAAAAGAAAAAAATGTTTGTGTTAAATATTTATGCGTGAAATTTTCCACTATGAAATCCTGCCAGCACTAAAAGGTTTTGAATTTTGAAGCATTTCAGATTTCAATCTTTTCGATTAGGGTTATTCAACCTGTATTTTAACATCCCAACTACAAATGGCTACCAAGTAAAATAAGGTACACACAGCATGGAAAGCTGATGAAGGACAATCAGTCCTTCTCCTGCCATAAGCTCCGGGGTCAATGTTAACAAGAAAACCATGGCCTAAATGGCTCAATAACTCACAGAAAACTCTACCAATGCCTATGGTTCACTGGAGTTTTCAACACCAACTATATTGTCTTGTAAGAGCTATCCATGGTTCAAACAATCTACTGATGCAAATATCAGACCTTAAGAAATAGAAGTGCTCCACCAATATCCAGACTTAAAAAAAGAAATTCCAACTTCAAAACTTCTAATTTGATACAAAAACATTAAAGTGCTTTATAGTAGACTTTTCTCTTTCCAAAACTTCTGGATACCTACAGCATTAATGTATATATCAATCCTTAATTCAAAAGGACAGATCACCATACTTATGTTTTTACTTATGCATTTCCCATCCCCAACTGAAAGATCAAAAACAATTTAAAAGACCTTTCTACATTGATTAGAGCAGTGGTTCTCAACCTTCCTAATGCTGCGGCCCTTTAATACAGTTTCTGTGGGTCATGACCCCACAGATTGAGAACCACTGGATTAGAGCAACATGAAAAAGATGCTAGCTCAAACTGAAGAAATCTATGTACAAAATAATTTCTAAAAAATCCTTAACATTGTATTTTCAACAATACCTTTAAACTTTTGCTGGGATTTATTTTTAATAATGGAACCTTTTATAATATTCAATACAAAATGGATCAAAAACCTAATACATTTTTTAAAAATTAAAATATAAAACTTTTACAAGACTCTTAAGTCTTTGCAGGGTTACTGAAAGGTCAATCTATATTTTTACCTGTAGGCTGTGAGGCTGCTGTCTGAAGCTCCCAAATAGAGCCATTATCTGGCACCGACACAGACCTAGTTACTGAGGGAATGATGTTCTGATCAGAGAGTCTGCAAAAGGGAGACAAAAAAAATTAACTTGTTCCTGTCATTTGCAAAATTAAGATAAAGAGGTATTTCTAGATTGTTTGTAGGCTTTCCAGGTTATTTACCCAGAAAACTCCTTCACTGTTTTATTTAACACTACCACAGCAGTTAGAAGAGAAACGAAGACAAAAACACAATGATCACATTGCAGGAATGCGCTCTGGTATTAACAGCTCTTGATTTCTAAATGATGAATATTACCTAAGATCTTATAAAACCCAGATCATCTGAAAAAAGTCACAGAGCAGCATGCTATCACAAAAAAAGCCAATTGGGACCAGGCGAGTGGCTCACACCTATAATCCTTACACTTTGGGAGGCTGAGGCAGGAAGGTCATTTGAGCCCAGGAGTTTCAGACCAGCCTGGGTGATAGTGAGAGGCTGTCTCAACAAAACATTTAAAAATCGACCAAGTATAGTGGTGTTTGCCTGTAGTCCCAGCTACTTGGGAGGCTGAAGCAGAAAGATTACTTGAGCCCAGAAGTTGGAAGCTACACTGAGTCATTAGGACACAACTGCACCACACCCTGTGTGGTGTTGTTACTATCTTTATTGAAAAGTAAAATTAAAATTCACCCTACAATATTTTGGTTGCAGGTTCTATAAGACTACACTGCTATTCCTATACTCTTATCTCTGTCTTAAAGGAGGAGAGAAGAAAGAAGAGAAAAGACAAGAGAGAAAAAGCTGGCTAAGTACTCTGGCTCAGTCCTTTCAGTATTTGAGGAGGACAAAACAGGAGGATAATTTGAGGCCAGGTATTTGAAACCAGCCTGGGCAATATAGCAAGATACCTTCTCTACAAAAAAAAAAAATTTAAACAACAAAAATTAGCCAATGTGATGTGAATGCCTATAGTCATAGCTACTGGGGAGGATGAGGCAGGAAGACTGCTTGAGCTAAGGAATTTGAGGCTGCATTAAGCTATGCCTATACTCCTTCCCTGGGCAATATGGCAAAAGTCCGTCCATAAGATATAAAATTTTAAAATAATATATAAAACCTATAGAGTGAAAGACAATAACTGTATATTTTACTTCTGTCTCTGAAATTTACTATGTGTTATGTTAATCAAGTCTTTTAGCCTTAGAGTCCTAGTTGCCCAATCGAAATCCCTACCTCACAGAATGGGTTAAGGATTGCACAGTAAGAGTGTTTGTTTTTGTTGTTTTGCTTTTTAAGACAGACAGGCTCTTGCCCTATTACCCAGGCTGGCGATGCAATGGTCCTATCATAGCTCACTGCAGCCTCAAACTTCGTGGCTCAAGTGATCCTGTTGCGTCAGCCTCCTGAGTAGATAGGACTACATACAGGTACACACCACCATGTCTGGCTAATTTTTCCTGTATATTTTATAGAGACAGGGTTTCACCGTGTTGTCCAGGCTGATCTTGAACTCCTAAGCCATATAAAGTGCTAAGATTATAGGCAGAGTCACTACAGCTGGCTGACAGTAAGGTTTTCCAAAACAGTGCTTGATACCTTTTTAGGAGAGAAAATATTACCTTGAATGATAATCGAAAATAACAGAAACTAATTGCTTTTGGATTCCAGAAAATTGTAACCCTATATGGTATTAATATTTTTATTGAGATATCATAAATAAAAGTAAAATTAAAATCTTAAGAGTACAATATTTTGGTTGCAAGTGCCATAAGACTACACTGCTTCTCAAGTTGTTCTCATTTTTTGGTTATTAATCAAAATTTAGCCTTTGTGAGCAAAAAAAAAAACCAAAACCAAATAGGGGCTTATCTCCAGCTAAATTATTTCTTTGTAAACTATAATGGAGGGCCAGGCACGGTGGCTCACACCTGTAATCCTAGCACTCTGGGAGGCTGAGGCAGGTGAATTGCTTGAGCTCACGAGTTCAAGACCTGCCTGACCAAGAGCAAGACCCCGTCTCTAAAAAATTAACCAGGCATTGTGGTGGGTGTCTATAGTCCCAGGTACTCGGAGGTTGAGGCAAATGAATCACCTGAGCCCAGGAGTTTGAGGTTGCTGTGAGCTGTGATGCCATTGCACTCTACAGAGGTGATAAAGTTAGACTGTATCTCAAAAATAAATAAACAAACTTTATTATTTTTATATACAACACACAGAAAGGCAGTGTCATTGTGGATATTCTATGCCAGAATTAACATGTTATTCCTCTGTCTCTCTCCCTCTCTCTCTCACACACACATACACACACAAAGGAATGACCACCAACCTCATTTTCAGAGCCTGGAACTGTTGGAGAAGAAGTGCCAACTGTTGCTGCTGCTGGGAAGACAAAGCAGCTTTCTGCTGTTGGGCCAAAACTTGTGCATACTGTTGTCTTTGAAAAGTTTAAAAAAAAAAAAAAAAAAAAAAACAGGCATGACACATCTATTCACATTGAGTTTAATCTACCACCACCACAACCTCCTCCCCCAAACCCATCAGAAATAACTATGCAATGGATTTTATAATTCTTCATAACAGATACACAGAAAATTTCTATAATCGATTCTAGAATAAATGAACTCATGGATGATATGTTTTTTCTGAAAGATAGCAAAAAAAAAAATCATAAAATATCAAAAACTGGCAAATTTCCCAAGATGATAACCTTTTATCAGAAAACAAATGAAAACTAGAACTCAAACTAACAGCTATTTCCATATAAAACACTCCTGGCAATAAATACATCATCTTTATAACAATTCTCAAATTTATATGCTTTAATTTAGAAAAATTCAGATAATTTTTCATTAGATCAAGGATGGACAAACTTTCTGAAAAGGGCCAGAGAGTATACATTTTTGGCTTTGCAGGCCATGTGGGCTATGCTGCAACTACTCAATCCTACTATTTTAAGGCAAAAGCAGCCATATGCAACATAAAAACAAATGGGTATATCTATAACACTGCAGATAAAAACAGATTTGGGGCTTGGCGCCTGTGGCTCAACGGGCTAAGGCACTAGCCACGTACACCTGAGCTGGCGGATTCGAATCCAGCCTGGGCCCGCCAATCAACAATAACGGCTACAACCAAAAACTGGCTGGGCGATGTGGTGGGCGCTTGTAGTCCCAGCTACTTGGGAGGCAGAGGCAGGAGACTCGCTTGAGCCCAGGAATTGGAGGTTGCCATGAGCTGTGATGCCACAGCACTCTATCCAGGGTGGCAGCTTGAGTCACTGTCTCAAAAAAAAAAAAAAAAAAAAAAACAGATTTGGCCCAAAGGCCAGACTTGCCAACCTCGGCTCCAGAGGACAGCAAATCTCACTACTTTACAAAAGAGACACACAATCCGATGATTCTGCCATCACTCTATACCACTCCTAACAGTATAAACTTTTACCTTCTTTCTCACTGTCTCACCTGTTTTCCTTTCCCACCTGTGGCATTCAGAGCTGAGTTACTCAGGACTTAGTTTTTAAAATGTTTGTTGGTTCTTTCTTTAGAAACTAAAGAGCTTGAAAAATTATCATTATCTGTCACTTTCTGCAAAGTTCTGGTATTTAAAAATATAAGACTAAAATTAGAATGTGTAGTGGTAACATGCCACTAGCTGGGCAAGTAAAGTGTCACATAGGCCTTAACTCTCTCTTCTGTAAAAGGAGATACTTGGGAGCAGACTATATCTGAAGCCCCTGTGTCTGCAATACACCCTAAAGCATTACTATTCTTACTGTATTAAGAACTGCTGGTACTGAAGGTGCTGCATCTGGTATAAGGCTGTGAGTTCCTGCTGCCTGGTCAGTCGTTCCTGGTCCAACTCTCCCTGAGAGTGAAGTGGAGGGGGATAAAAATACCATTACATAAATGGCAAAAAACCTAAAAGCAACTTAGTATAATTATCTGAAAGCAAATAAATCCGAGACCTTTACCTCCCACTCTGCACTTTCATCCAAACCCTTAACTGAACACTTAGTTATCATTATTATTATTATTATTATTATTATTATTATTATTAGGGGGTAGAGACAGAGTCTTACTTTATCACCCTCTGTAGAGTGCAGTGGCATCACATAGCTCACAGCAATCTCCAACTTCTGGGCTTAGGCAATTCTCTTGCCTCAGCTGGGACTACAGGTGCCTGCCACAACGCCCGGCTATTTTTCTGTTTTTGCAGTTCGGCCAAGGCTGGGTTTGAACCCGCCACCTTTGGCATATGGGGCCAGCGCCCTACTCGATGAGCCACAGGCACCGCCCCTCAGTTATTTTTAAAAACTAAACAATGCCATCTAGTGAAATAAGTAGTGTCAACATTATAAAAGATTCCCTAAGGTAAGAAAGAATGACTATTTTAGCTGCCATTCTCCATGACTGCCTATAAAGCTGAATGCTGAACTATATACCAGAGTTATTATTGTAACTGAAAAATTATGTAATTCTTTTTATCTTAAAAGTGATTTGAAGATCAAAGAAATTAGAGAAACTGACAATATAGAAAGAAGTTATCTGTAAGTTACAGAAAATGTTACTGTAGAAATTTTAATGATACACAGGAATACACTAAGCCATCTTAAAAATGTTGAGAACATGAACAGAATTTTGCAAACTATAACTCTAAACTCCCAATTGTTTCTATTGTTGTTAATGGATCATGAGTTATAAGCTGTAGTAAAAACCTAATTTTTTTAGCTTATATGTGTGTGAAATAATATGACTATTTAACTGTGTAAGGTTAAAATTAGGAAAAGAAATTTTAATTAGAAGATAACAGAAGTAGCAGCATAAGAGGACACAAACTAAGGCAAATCATAAGTGAATAATTTATACCTTTATTATATACAAATTGTAGATTGAAATAAAATATTTGATATACAATTTCATGGGAGGTTATCATCTGAAATTTGGGAACATTTTTCACTTTTTTTTTTTTTTTGAGACAAAGTCTCACTATGTCACCCTCGGTAGAGCGGCGTCACAGCTCACGGCAACCTCAAACTCTTAGGCTTAAGCGATTTTCTTGCCTCAGCCTCCCGAGTAGCTGGGAACTATAGGCGCCTGCCACAACACCCTGCTATTTTTTGTTGTTGTTGCAGTTGTTATTGTTGCTTAGCTGGCCCGGGCCGAGTTTGAACCCACCAACCCCGGTGCATGTGGCTAGCACCATAACCACTATGCTACCGGCACCAAGCCTTTCTCATTAAATATTAGAAAACAAAACTGTTTTGTTTCAAGGTTTACACTCAGCATGAATGTAAGCTCTCTTTCCATCAGTGCTATTCAGGGCAAAGACAACAACTGACAGGAAGCAGGTTTCCCACGGGTTTTCCCCTTACACACTTATAATTGAGACTCAGTCCCTACAACTGGAAATTAAGTAATCGACCACAGCAAGCTTGTGAAGGTCCAAGTGATGAGCTTTTTAGCTATAGACATACGTTAAGATACAAACTCATCTCAGTTTCAGAGAAGGGAAATAAAGGCTCAAACTAGGTAAATAAGTTAAACTTACGTAATACACAGTATAACTTCTCTTGGGATTTAAAATAGGTATGAAAATGTCAGATATAATTCTTCTCACCTATCAATTTTCCATTCTAGACCACTGGTCTCAACTACATGTCTCAACCCACATCAGTAGATCATGAAATTGTTTACTGGGTCAAGATGAACATTTAAAAGGACAAAAATGAAAAGAAAACCTGTCCTCACTTATAAACTACCTTGACTACAGAGGCTATGTCTTAATCAACTTGATCACACAAGAACATAGCACAAGGCCTAGCACTGTACATATAATAAAGGATTTTTACTATGGTCACTTTTATACCTATAGTTAGTCAAGAGACACTCTAACCTTGAGGAGGAAAAGCGAGGTACAGATCCAAGACCTCCAAAAGAAGCTCTACTGGGAGAGTCCCAGGAGTGGCCACAAGAGGACGAAGGATGTCCCTTGCAAAAGGCATTCAGTGCCATTACCTTAGGGTTATCATTAGCAATATGGTTTCATTCATTAATTAAAATAGCAGTGTAATTTCTCATACATCCTCAAATTCTGAACTACTGGTAACATTTGTTTTCAGATAAACTTCAAATTTAGAAACTTGTAACTGTGTGAGTCAAAAAGCAAGAGGCAAATGAAGCTGAGGAGAGGAGAATGTGCATTCTAACTGATGGTAACAAGAAATTCAAAGAGGTCAACTGTGGTGAAGCATAGCACATAAAGGTAAAAGTACTGAAATGAACTCAAAAAGGCAAGGAGCCGGCTCCCCACCTGTGGCTCAAGCAGCTAAGGCACCAGCCACATACATCTGAGCTGGCGTGTTCAAATCCAGCCCAGCCCGCCAAACAGCAATGACGGCTGCAACCAAAAAATAGCCAGGCATTGTGGAGGGTGCCTGTAATCCCAGCTACTTGGGAGGGTGAGGCAAGGGAATCGCTTGAGCCCAGGACTTGGAGGTTGCTGTGAGCTGCGGTGTCATGGCACTCTACCCAGGGCGACAGCTTGAGGTTCTGCCTCAAAAAAACAGCAAGGAGCCAAACACCGCAGGACCTGCTAGGTAGGCTAGAATAAGACGTTGGTATTCATTCTGCAACTACTAAAGGATTCTGTATCTCTGGAGTGTGAAGAGGATGGGCACCATATGAGTTTTGAATTGTCTTTATAGGTAGGTATTCAGTCTTCCACTCAGACTTCCCATTACCATTTCAATTACTTTTAAAGAACTATAATTACTTCCTTATTAGATGTAATAGTTGGGTTGTATTTTCAAAAGGAAGCAAGTGCTGCTATGACTAATATGCATTCTGAGTGAGGTACAGGTACTTACCATATGAGGAGGGGGAGCTGGACCCGGAGAGAAAGGAACCCTTCCCCACATTTTCATGATATCACCAAGAGGCTGGAAGCTTTCATCACATGCCCTCTTCACCAATAACGACATAGTGAAATAGCCCGCCTGAAACCATTCTGCCATCTCTTGATTATTGAAGGGACCTAAATGGCATCAATTAAACAGAAGGGCAGTAAGAATCTTTTCAGGCTGAAAGAGGAAAAAAGGTATTTCCTGCATCTGATGCTCATCTAGTTAATGTGTCAATACAGATTACCTTTTTAACTCACTTCCAAAGTTGACAAAGTCTTCTAACTATAAACAAGTTTGAAATAAAACTTGGGTATATACATCCCAAATTCTCAGCAGTGCCTTATTATAAAGAAGATAATTGGGGTGGCACCTGTGGCTCAGTGGGTAGGGTACCGACCCCATATAACGAGGGTGGTGGGTTTGAACCCAGCCCAAGCCAAACGGCACCAAAAACTAGCCAGGCATTTGTGGTAGGCGCCTATAGTCCCAGCTACTTGGGAGGCTGAGGCAAGAGAATTGATTAAGCCCAAGAGCTGGAGGTCGCTGTAAGCTATAAAACCACAGCACTCTACTAATAACAAAGTGAGACTCTGTCTCAAAAAAAAAAGGAGAACATAATTGTATCTATGTTTCTCAATCTCCGTAACAATTCATTTGTCAGAAAAATATGATACAATTGGAAAGAATTAAGTATTTGCTAGTCTACATCATTTGGGCATAAAAAACACATTAAGTTGAACACATTCTCCAATTTTCATTTTCTGCCACTGATTAGTGAAGGCAGGGAGAAATATAAACAAAAATCAATTAAATAAAGAAAAATTATAATTTATCTGCCCAGTTAAGACTATATGACCTTAAAAATTAACATTGTCTAAACGTTTTACAATAACAAATAATCAAATATCTTATATATAAAATTAATGAACAAAATGTACTCTGATCAATAAACCATTAATTCATTCAACAAATACTTCCTAAACACTGCCACCATAAGATCTAGGCATAAAAATAGGCAATAAAAAAAGTCCTTGAACTTTCACTTCAGAAAGATAAGAGTAGATATACTTTTCCCCTACTCATCCTACTAAGTACAATAAAAATCCTGAACAACTCTGGGAGGCAGATGCAGGAGTACTGCTTGAGGACAAAGTCTTGGAACTTTCATGTCAGAAAGATAAGAGTAGATGTACTTTTCCCTACTCCTCCTATTAAGTATAATAAAAATCCTGAACAACTCTAGGAGGCAGATGCAGGAGGACTGCTTGAGGACAAAGTCCTGGAACTTTCATGTCAGAAAGATAAGAGTAGATGTACTTTTCCCTACTCCTCCTATTAAGTGTAACAAAAATCCTGAACAACTCTAGGAGGCTGATGCAGGAGGACTGCTTGAGGCCAGGAGTTTTGAGACCAGCCTGAGCAAGAGGGAGACAAGAAAGGAAGGTAAGGGAGGGGAGGGAGGAAGAAAAAAGTTAGCTGGATGGTGCACGCCTCTGTTCCCAGCTACTGCCTATATTCACAGCTACTCAGGAGGTTGAAGCAGAAGAATTGTTTGAGCCCAGGAGTTTGAGGTTGCAGTAAGCTATGATGACATCACTGCACTCTAGCCAGGTCAAGACAGCAAAACAGATTAAAAAAAAATATATACACACACAAAAACACAACCATATATAAAGCAAATAAAAGAACACTCCGAAAGGCAGAGAGAAACTATACTGATTAGGGGCCCTAGGGTTTGAGAAATGACATGATGGTGAATTTCCTGAGTTTTCTTTTTACCTTACATATTCCAGATTTGGAGATGAAGAAGCCATCAAACAGAAACATGGCCCAATTATCAATTACACAAAAGTCACTCCAAATATAACAAAGTAGACAGATTGAAAATAAAAGGATAAAAAAGACTATTATCAGGCAAACATTAATGAAAAATAAGCTATACTGGTATTTGATAAAGCAATTTCAGAGCAAAAAAAGTACAAGAGACAGATAATAGTAAAGGGTAAATCCACCATGATAACACATTATCTTACACAATGCAAATGACAAAACATTGCTCGAAGAAATTAAAGAGGCAGTGCCTGTAGCTCAGTGGGTAGGGCACCGACCACATACACCCTGGCTAGTGGGTCTGAACCCAGCCTGGGCCAGCTGAAAAACAACAATGACAACTGCAACAAAATAAATAGCCAGGCATTATGGCGGGCGCCTGTAGTCCCAGCTGCTTGGGAGACTGAGGCAAGAGAATCGTGTAAGCCCAAGAGTTTGAGATTGCTGTGAGCTGTGACACAATAGCACTCTACCCAGGGCGATACAGTGAGACTCTGTCTCAAAAAAAAAAAAAAAAAAAAAAAAAACGAAAATAAAGAAAGACCTAATTAAACAGAAAGGCAT